>CAUYRH010078051.1:0-20089 GCA_963574655.1 Perodicticus potto
TCTACAGCAAACCCACAGCCAATATTGTATTGAATGGAGTTAAATTGAAATCATTCCCACTTAGATCAGGAACCAGGCAAGGTTGCCCATTGTCTCCATTGCTCTTTAACATTGTAAAGGAAGTTTTAGCCATTGCAATTAGGGAAGAAAAGGCAATCGAGGGTATCCACATAGGGTCAGAGGAGATTAAACTTTCACTCTTTGCAGATGACACGATTGTATATCTGGAAAACACTAGGGTTTCTACTATAAAACTCTTAGAAGTGATCAAGGAATACAGCAATGTATCAGGCTACAAAATCAACACTCATAAATCAGTGGCTTTTATATACACTAAGAACAACCAAGCTGAAAAAATAGTCAAAGATTCCATTCCTTTCACAGTAGAGCCAAAGAAGATGAAATATTTGGGAGTTTACCTAACAAAGAAAGTGAAAGATCTCTATAAAGAGAACTATGAAACTCTAAGAAAAGAAATCACTGAACACGTCAACAAATGGAAAAACGTACCATGCTCATGGCTGGGAAGAATCAACATTGTTAAATGTCCATACTCCCCAAACAAATATACAATTTTAACACAATTCCTATTAAAGCTCCATTGTCATACTTTAAAGATCTTGAAAAAATAATACTTTGTTTTATATAGAATCAGAAAAACCCTTGAAAAGCCAAGACATTACTTAGAAATAAAAACAAAGCAGGAGGGATCACGCTACCAGACCTGAGACTGTACTGTAAGTCGATAGTGATCAAAACAACATGGTACTGGCACAAAAACAGAGAGGTAGATGTTTGGAACAGAATAGAGAATCAAGAGATGAACCCAACTACTTACTGCTTTTTGATCTTCGACAAGCCAGTTAAAAACATTCATTGGGGAAATGACTCCCTACTTAACAAATGGTGCTGGGAAACCTGGCTGGCGACCTGTAGAAGACTGAAATTGAACCCCCACTTTTCACCATTAATAAAGATAGACTCACACTGGATTAAAGATTTAAACTTAAGACATGAAACTATAAACATACTAGAAGAAAGTGCAGGGAACACTCTTGAAAGAATTGGCCTGGGCGAATTCTTTATGAGGAGGACCACCAAGGCAATGGAAGCAGTATCAAAAATACACTACTGGGATCTGATGAAACTGAAAAGCTTCTGCACCACCAAGAACACAGTAAGTATAGCAGGCAGACAGCCCTCAGAATGGGAGAGAATATTTGCAGGTTATGCCTCAGACAAAGGTTTAATAACCAGAATACACAGAGAACTCCAACGTATTAGCAAGAAAAGAACAAGAAATCCCATCTCAGGATGGGCAAAAGATCTGAAGAGAAACTTCTCTAAAGAAGACAGGCGCATGGCCTATAGACACATGAAAAAATTCTCAATATCCTTAATCATCAGAGAAATGCAAATCAAAACTACCTTGAGATATCATCTAACTCCAGTAAGATTAGCCCACATGACGAAATCCCAAAACCAGAGATGGTGGCGTGGATGCGGAGAAAAGGGAACACTTCTACATTGCTGGTGGGAATGCAAACTAATACATCCCTTTTGGAAAGAAGTTTGGAGAACACTCACAGATCTAAAAATAGAGTTGCCATTTGACCCTATAATTCCTTTACTTGGTATATATTCAGAAGACCAAAAATCACAGTACAATAAAGATATCTGTACCAGATTGTTTATTGCAGCCCAATTCATAATTGCTAAGTCATGGAAGAAGCCCAAATGCCCATCGATACACGAATGGATTAATAAACTGTGGTACATGTATACCATGGAATATTATGCAGCCTTAAAAAAAGATGGTGACTTTTCCTCCTTCATATTTACATGGATGGAGCTGGAACACATTCTCCTTAGCAAAGTATCTCAAGAATGGAAGAAAAAGTATCCAATGTATACAACCGTAATATGAAGCAAATTTATATCTTTCATGTGAAGGCTACAACCCAACTATTGCACAAGAAGATGGGGAAAGGGGAGAGGGAGGGAAGGACAGGGAGAGGGTGGGGGGAGAGAAGATAAAGGGTGGGATCACACTTGAGGTGCATCTTTGAAAGGTCAGGAGAAACCTACTAAATGCAGAACACAGATGTTTTCACACAGTAAACGAGAAAATCTCATGAACGTTATGTTGAACAGGCGAATGAAAATATATCAGATTGTATGTGAGGCCTGCACACTGTACCCCATGATTGAACTAATGTACACAGCTATGATTCAATAAAAAAAAAAAGAGAGAGAGAGATAAAGAATTGAACAATAATAATTCTAGAAGATAATTCTGGAAAACTCTTCCAGATATTTGTCTAGGTAAAGAATTTATGAGGAAGACCTCAATGACAATCATAGCAACAATAACTGTATGGGATTTGATTAAATTAAAAAGCTTCTATATAACCAAAGAAGTATCAACACAGGAAACTAACAACCCACAAAATGGGAGAAAATATTCACATGCTATGCCTCTGGTAAAGAGCTAATCGCCAGAATCTCAATCAAATTAACAAGAAAAACACAAACCCCTTTAAAAGGTAGGCAACAGACATAAACAGAAGTTTTCAAAATAAAATAGAAAAATATACAACAAACATATGAAAAATTCTCAGTGTCACTAATCATCAGAGAAATCTAATTCAAAATCAAAATGAGATATCACCTTACCCAATTAGAATGACTTTTATTAAAAAGTCTAAAAACAATGGATGTTGGTGTGGATGCAGAAAGAAAAGAATGTTTATAAATTGTGGGTGAAACTGTAAATTAGTACATCTATGGAAAAGAGGATGGAGTCTCCTCAAAGAACTAAAAGGAGACTTACTATTTGATCCAATTATGCCACTATTGAGTGTTTACTCAAAGGAAAAGAAGTTATTTTATAAAAATACACCCTCACTCAAATGTTTATTGCAGCGCCATTCACGTTTGCAAAGATATGGAATCAACTCAAGTGCCATAAATTCATGAGTGGATTAACAAAATGTGATATATTTATAACATAGAATACTACTCAGCCATGAAGATGGAGAACTTAATGCTTTTTGCAAAGATTTGGATGGAACTGAAAACTCTTATTCCAACAGAAGTAGCTAAATAATGGAAAAACAAACACCACATGTAATTGCTGTTAAATTGGAACTAATCAGTGAGCACATGTGCATGGAGGGAACTAAAACTCAGTGGAAATCAGCAGGTGAGGAGTGAGAAGGGGAAGGGCCAATAACCTACCTCATGGGTACTGTCTGTCTGATAGGCACACTTAAAACTCCTAAGTCAGGCATTGCAAGAAAGATCCATGTAATCAAAAACATTTGCATTCCTGTAACATTTAGAAATGAAAAAGTAATAAATTAAAAACAATTACAGGTACAGTTACAATTTCTATTACAAAAATCAAAAAGAAAAGAGGACAATTTCCATTGTCCACTACCCCATCACATTTACCCTGTATTAGTATGAATGGGATCTAGGTTATATTCATTCTTATTTTTCATTTTCATATATGTATACGTGCATTTATGAATAAAATACAATTTTTGATTTTTGAAATTTGCATTTAAATGGTACTGTACTATTTAGTCATTTTGTAACTGGCTTTTAAAAAACACATATCCAAGGCCAGGCACAGTGGCTCACTCCTGTAATCCCAGCACTTGGGAGGCCAAGTCAGATGGAATGCCTGAGCACACAGGTTCGAGACCAGCCTGAGGCAGAGCGAGACTTTGTCTCTAAAAAAAAAAAAGAAAAGAAATAGCCAGGTATTTTGGCGGGTGCCTGAGGCTGAGTTAAGAGGATCACTTGAACCCAAGAGTTTGAGGTTGCTGTGAGCTATGACACCACAGCACTCTAACAAGGGTGACCAAGTGAAGATTCTGTCTCAAAAAATATATATATATATGTATGTATCCTTGCTAATGTGTAGACCTAGTTTATTTAATTTTTACTATCTATTATTCCATTATCCTAATCTTCTTCAGTGGTCCCCAACCTTTTTGGCACCAAGGACTAGTTTCATGGATGATGAGTTTTCCACAGATGTGAGAGCATGGGAGGATGGCTTTGTTAGGAGTCTGTAAGCAATTTATTTTTTTCTGGCGTCTGTGCAGTCAAACTTCTCTGCTGATGATAATCTGTATTTGCAGTTGCTCCCAGAGCTAGCATCACTGCCTCAGTCCACCTCAGATCATCAGGCATTAGACTCTCACATAGAGTACACAACTCATGCATCCCTTGCGAACACAGAATATAGTAGATGTTTAACATTTCTGCTCCTCTGAGAATCTAAGGCAGCTGCTGATCTGACAGGAGGAGAAGCTCGAGTGGTGGGAGCTGCTCAGGTTTCAGTGATGGGGCGTGGCTGTAAATCCAGGTGAAACTTTATTTACTCCCCTGCTGCTCACCTCCTGTTCTGTGACCAGGTTCCTAAAAGGCCACAGACTGGTACTCATCTGTGATCTGGGGGTTGGGGTAGATAGTTCTATATTTTTAAATCTATTTCCCTGTTGATTGCTAGTTTTTATTGTTATGAACAATTTTACATAGAACAACTTTGTGTAGATATCCTTTTATCACCATGTGGAGGATATTTTCCCACGAGGGCAAATAGCTTGGAAATTTTTGGAAGATAGGCTATGCATATTTTCATAGATCCCATTAACACATTGAGCTAAGTTATTATACCTGTGTACATTCCCACCAACTGTGAATGAAGTTTTAGGTTTCTCAGTCACCAATAGAAGAGTTAACATATGTCAACATAATAAGTGATGGATTTCATTACAGTATTAATTACACTTTTTCTGATACTCAAGACTTCTCACTTGTGAATTTCCCATTCATATGCTTTGTGTATGTTTCATTGCACCTTTTGCCTTTTTCTTACATATCTGTAGGAATCCTTTATATATTCTCAATAACAGTATCTTAATTTAAGCTACAAACATCTTTTAGTGTGCTGCTTATTTTCTAACATTGGTGATGGTGTTTTAGATGTACGACTTGTTTGTAATTATTAAAAATGTAGACTAGAGTATTTTCTCTAATTGACCATGAAAGTACAATATCAATAATTCTTGTTTGAATTATTTTTGATATATAAGGCCCACTGACCTTCACGTTGAGAGGTAATATTTTATCTTTTAGGAAGTATTTGTTTAAAACAATGGCCATATTGAGAATATATATAATTATTCTACTTTTACGATAAATAACATTAGTAAGCTTTGAGTTCATAGAAGATTTAGAACTGCATGTTACTGATTAAAGACTAGATTGATAAAGTTGCTATGTTTTAAGACAGAAAGAGCCCTTGGAAATAGTCCCTCCCTCACTTGATAAACAATAGAACTGAAGTCCAGGGAATATTGTAACCAAAGTCCCGGTATTCATGGGGGATATGAAGCCACAATCAGTGTCTATTTATTCTTACTTCAGGGAAGTTTCCGTTAAGCCACACCTAAATTTCTCTAACCAATGATCAACACTGGACATTCCTCAGATTTTACATAACACCAACTTTCTTCAAGATAAGGGGAGATAAAATCACAACAATTAAATTAGGCTCTTTACATCAATGAGATGGGAGAAGGGAAAGTGTGCACACTACACATCTTGCTTTTCCCGTGGACTCCACTCTGCAGGTGGCAGGGAAACCAAACGGAAATGAATCTCACTTGTGGACATTGACCAACTTAAACTCCCAGAAAACTGTTCTCACATTCACAGAAATTCTCTTGTAAAGACTGAAGTAATCCCGGGTTCTGATATGCGAAATTAAGTTTTTGATATGGTTCCTACAGCAGAGTAATTACACTATAATTACACTGTTTGAGTCATATACATACAACAAATTCCTGTATCTAGAAAAGGACTACACATTGAAAATGTTTATTTACTTACTTTTCCTTTTAGTGTATTTACAGTAGACACACATCCATTAGGTATAGCAATCAATTTATTCATTGGGTTTTGTCATTCCTTTTTCTGCCTAAACAACTTGTGGTTGGTACAGGGATTAAACAAACGACCAAGAATACTGCCACAGGTCAGTGTGCAAGTATTTTGAAGGGCAGCTGAAATGGTCTCAACCTGAGCTTTTCATTCCTTTCATCTTTTTATGGCAGTTTGCCATTTATTAACATCTTTTAATAGTCCATCTTCTAGTTGTGACATCAAGGACTATGCATTCTTTTCAGTTTGTTCAGTTTTGGATCAAAGTAAAGCTAGAGGGAGAACAAAAAAAGTAACTGTTCTAACACTGAAGTATTCTCATATAGGAAGGAAATCTACATCACAAGCAAGTGTACATATACAATTCCTATAGCATAAAGCACTCTGAGGCTTAGAGGTCAATGCGCGTCCCACATGATAGTTTTTAGTTGCCATGGCAATTACTTGTTTTCATTGGGTAACTGAGCAAATGGCACATCTGTTCTCTCTGAGCTCCCTTTCCCCCACCTAACACAGAATATAGGGGATGGATTCACTTTTCAGTGCACAAAGATTTACGTGCTTAACTGTCTCCACATCAAGAGGAGGCTGTAAATCTCAGGTCAGAAAGTCACACTTGCCCTTGAATACCCTCCTTTTTTCTGCCCAAATGTTCTTCTATTCTTCTATAAACACAATTAAATATGCATTTATTCAGTGGGGAAAGTTACACAACATTCCCCTTAGGCAATAAGTAAATAAATGTTCATATGTAGAGATATATATTCAAGAAGTGGCAAATTGTGCATTGGCACAATGACATACTGAAATTAAAAATAAAAGATTACCTTGGATAAACTTAATTGCGTCTTTTAAAATAATAGATTTGTTTTAATTGATGTAGTACTTCAGGCAAATGAATTAGACACCTTAGTTCTGGTGCCAATTGGAACTAGAAGACCTTCTGGCACCTTGATAAATCTGTATATGCCTCACAAAAATAGACAGCAGCTGCACTGAGTCAATTCTTTTCCATTTCTTCACCACAGGAGTGAGACTTGTGATAAAAAATATGTGTAGAGATTTCATGTTAACATTCGACTTGATAATAGAGCCATGAAGGAGATAACTGCTGGTGTTCCTTCTGCGTGCTTTATAAATTCAGTAGACACAGGTACCATCTGAGGAAAGAGACAGGACACGGCATCTGGTACTTCCTCTGGTTAGTCACTTTTCTGGACCAAAAGCCTTATACAAAGTTGGACAATCACTTGATCTCATCCTAGAAAAAGTGCTACATACATCACGGCTTAATGTCACTATGGTCACCTTCAAAGTATCCCCTGGGGAAGCTATGTACCAATGCCAGTGCCTTGCCCATCCTTCAAAGTCTTTTTTCTAGGATGAATTCACTAATTTAATTATCAGACCCTTGTACACTGGCAGAACTGTATAAACATTCCAAGGTTTAATAATCATAGTATATCAGTGTCTCACAGTTGTGTTCGTGTTGATGTGTGGTGGTAAATGGTGTGCTAAATGGTGTTCATTATTATTGTTGTGTGTTTTTGTGTGCCTTTGCGAGAAAGTCACAGCTTGAATTAGAGCAATGAACAAACATTAAATTCCTTGTTAAACTTGGCAAGAATGAAAGTAAAATCAAGGACATTTTTATCCAACATTATGGGGATAATTCCATGAAAAAACCTAGCAGTGCACAAATATTAAATGTTTTTCTCAGAAGAGAGAAAGCATCGCTGATGATGAGAGCTCGGGGTGGCCAGTAAGGAGCAGAACTGATGAAAACGTTGCAACAATTCATCGAATTGAGTGTCAAGATCATCATGGGACTGTGACAAGTGTGCCAAAACAAGTAAACATCAATAGAGAAACAGGAAAATCTTAACTGAAAATCATGGCATGAGAAAGGTGTGTGCAAAATGGTCCAGAAGGATCTCAGTGATGAACAGAAGCAAAGAGCTCACACAGCACTGTCAAGGACGGAGATTTTAACCAGTAAACGAATGACAGTGTTCGACCACCCTAATCTGGCCTTCAGTGATTTTTTTTTCCTTTACCCAAGGATAAGGAAGATATTGAAAATAAGGCATTTTTGATGAGATTCAAGACATTAAGAATAATACAATGATGGCCATTCCAGAAAAATAATTCCAAAAGTGCTTTCAAGGGTGGACTAGGCACTGGCATCAGTGCATACATTCCCAAGGGGAGGATTTCGAAGGTGCATAGTGATATTTGGCAATGAGGTATGTACCACTTTTTCTAGGATGAGTTCATGAACGTAATTGTCTGATCTTGCGTCATATTCTTCTAAAAAAGCAGAACCTACTCCACATATTTTGCTAGGCTTTTCTTTGGAGAATTAGATTGAATCTTCAAGATATGGGAGACATTCCAAAGACGATGTTTTTCTGGATGATTTTGGAGTCTTCTTGAATATTCTAGATAGCACAGACAAGCTGAAACTCTGAAAGATAGAAAATCCTCTTGGCCAACTATACTCTAAAATGGTAATGTACCAAATTTGAGGATCAATTACTCTTCTAGGAATTTCTCTAGGATGTTAAGGCATAGAGTCTAAGAAGATAAAAAGTTCTGAGTAAAATCTAGCATCTGTTTTTCAAGCTGACCTAAGTATTTAAGCCAAACCTGGGGAGATAAAGGAAAAAAGATAGAAAAGTGAGAATTTGGGTCTAAAGGCAGGATAAAACCTTCTAAACCATAGTAAGAAAAAAAAAGTAAAATCCAAAGGTAAATTCAAGATTCAAAACGTTCATCTACCTTTTCATAGGTAGAAAATTTAAATGGGCCTGGTTATGTGAGAATTTATTCCTTTTTCCTGAGGAGTTAGAGAAGGTCCAGGTAGGGTATCAGGCCACACAGGCTGAAATGTGTTTCCAGGATGATATGCATTATCATTTTCTAAACCAATAACAAGAAAAACTGAAAAGTAAGGTTAAGCCTTAAACTAGAGAGTACTGAGGTCCAATGCTGAAAACTGAATTCTGCCCTAGGCAATGTTTATGCATGTAGATAGATACTAGAGACCAAATTATTCAAAATGTCAGAAATCAGCTATGCACTGGTTTAGTGCTAGGAAGTGAAGGATATCAGAAAGGGGAGCAAACCCAAAGGATTACTTTCAAGAGGGCCAGTGTACTCTGAGTAATCAGTCTAGTTTAAATGAATAGTATCCAACTGGGCATATGGAAGATTTGAGATCAGTGTAAAGAGTTAGGAGAGTAACTGTGTCAGTTGTAGGCTTTAGGAAATTTGCACATTACAGACATTCATGTTCTACTGCTTAGTCTGTAGCCAAAAAATTTTAGCACTGGCTAATGCATAGAAGTGGCAAAATAAATTTATATTTGATCTTCGAACAATGGTTTGTAATACAGAGCTCCGAAAACTCTTAGAAATTTTCTGAGTGTTAGAGCCAATGGGAGTGTTTTTGTTCAAACACAAAATTCCTATATCTCTTGAAATTTCCTTGGTGACAGGAGCCATCTTTCTTTTCTAATGAGACAACCCTCAGTGGAACCCTAGATAGCTTCAGGATGGGAGCTAGTCACCAGAAAGAACAAGCTTTGCTTCCAAGCCTAGGACATTTAGACCCATTCCCTTCATCCCCTGGAGAGGAGAGAGGGGCTAGAAATTGAGTTTACAACCAATCATGCCTATTGGAACCTCTGTAGAAGCTTCTAGTAATGAGGTTTATGTTCTGGAAGGGTGGCGTATCTCAACTCCACAAGACAGAAGCTCCTTTGCTCAGGACCCTTCTGGACTTCATCCTATGTATCTCTTTATCTGGATGTTCATCTGCACCCTTTATAATATTCTTTATAATAAATTGGTAAATGTATTTTCCTAAGTTCTGTGAGCCATTTGACAAATGCTTGAACCTGAGGAGGGGGTTGTGTGAGCTCTCTGTATTTATAACCAGAAAGCTAGAGGTCCTAGTAGTCCAGAACTTGTAAATGGTGCCTGAAGTGGGGCTAAATATTGTGGGATTGAGTCCTTAACTTGTAGGATCTAATACCAACTGCGGGAATTATAGTTAGTGTTATAATTAAATTAAATTATAGAACATCCAGCTGGTGTCTAGAGAGTTGGAGAATTGATTGTTGGTATATAAAATAAAAATCTCTTGTCAGAAGATTTTGTGAGCAAAAACAGACCATTATAATGGATTTTGTGATTATCACAGAAAATAGGACAAAGAGTCAAAAGCCACAAACAGATCACTCACATCATCTTTATTGTGGGAGCTAGAAATCATGTGGTTATATGCAATTAGCAACTTGCCTATCAATTACAACTAGTATTTAATATTAAGATTAGATTAAGCCAATACAATATATTTTTCTCCTGCTTTCTTCAATCATTCTGTGTGCAAGACAGAGTGCTAAGTGATGTGGCAATGATGCAGAGATAAATAATGAATAAGACCCAGTTCAGAGAGATAGATAGGACATAGTTCAAGCGTGCTAGTCAGGACTCTCCTCAACCCACCTCTCCACGTTATCTCCCTTCTGCTTTATCTTCCAGTCCTGACCACTTCTCTGTGCAGGGACCATCTCTTTTTGCTCCTGTGACTAGTACTGCCTTTCTTTTCCTACTTTAGAGGCTCATCTTTGTATGTGTCTTCACCCTTCAGTGGGTTTCTGGACTTTTGTGAATATGTAGCAGGATAAATGCTCAGATCTACATTTCACGTTCAGTGTATAATCTTCCCTTATATATAACTTTGTTTGGAATTGATGATGAAAATGGTGACAATGAGGAGTAATTTAAATTTAAATATTTATGATGTGTATATTTTGAGAATATGCATATAGTTGTTCTTAGATCCTATTAGTTGGTAGTTCCATAAAGGGAAGGATGGGCTTTCTATAGTTCACATTTGTAGCCTCAGTGCCAAAATGGTGCCTACCACATGATAAATACTCAATATTTGGCAAATAAATGTATGCCTGAATGAAGGAAAAGTTAGATGAACGAACAGCAAGGAATAGTGCAGGGAAGTGCATGGGAGACACTGAGAAAGCTTTGTGGGTAGCTGTTGGGTTGAGTGAGAGTGGGTAGAGTACTTTTGGGCATGCTACAGGAAATGAAGCATTAGAAAGCTTTAAGAAACTAAATCAAAGTTGGAGCCACTTCACTGTGGTTACTGGAGAAGGTCCTGGCTAACCTCTACATGACTATGCAGATGGATCTGAACAGCTTATTTAGTCATTTTCAGAGGTCTTGGAATCCGTGGGACCTGGGTTTATATACCATAGCTCTGTGTTTGTTAACTACTCATTGGCAAGTCACCTAATCTTCTTAATCTCCAGTTCCTTTGTTTATAAAACCTGAAAAATCATAATTACGTATCTGTGAGGGATACAACTGAAGGGCCCAGAATCATTTGGCACAGCTGCTTAGCTGAATCTTTCTTCTTTAACAGACCCGGTTCCTCCTACCTTTCCCCACTGACTTCCGCACTTACCATCAGGACATTTTATTTCCAATTCAGTTGATTTTTATTGCTGTTGTTAATGAAAAACATACACTATTTAAATAAATGATATCAAAAATAGCACATTTGAATTTTAAAGAGAATTCTGGCAAATAAATTATGGGTAAAATGGGTAACTTCAACGACTAAAACTAGTTAGAACAAATATCACAGGACAAATAACAAATGAACATCTGCAATAAAGAACTGAAAGTCTAAAATTGTTCTTTCAAAGTATGCTTGAGGCTTATTAGTTCCACATTTATATGTACACAATGAATATCAAAATGAGGGTTTCAAATAATTTTATTAACATCAACCCATCTTCACCATTGGTGATTTTCTCCCCATTTTTCAGGCATAGAAGGTATTTAAAATTACAAAAGAAAGCATTCTTTTCTTCTAAGTTTGATAAATTTTTTCTGTGGGAAATTTCTGTGGTTTATTTAAAATGATTCTCTGGGTGAAATTAAATGTTAATTACCAAATTATAATTTCATGTTTTTGTCATAGATGAATGCATTTGTGCACATCGATTTATGAACTTTTAAAAGATCAATAGTTCTTGTTATACATCTATTGTTATATAGCAGTTCTTTTCTTTTATATATCTGAACTAATAAAAAAAGATGAGTTTTATTAAATAGTGCACTTTTACATTTATCTTAATTGATTTAAGTATCCTCTTAATTCTGTATATTCATCAAAATATTGTAACATTGACTAGAAAAGACATAATTGCATTTAAAATACTGGTAAAAATAAAGTTACTATGAACATATATTTATTAGATATGTCAAACAATTATCCCTTTTAAAAGTTGTGTTTTACTTCAAAAAGGAAAAAAATGCAATTAATGGACTCCCATGGTTCTGCCTGAATGAATTAATAATAACTAAAATAAATATTTCAAGATAAAATCACAATGGAAATCTCTTTATGACATTATCTCTCGGTGTTTCTTATGTTAGTGAATATAAACGGTCTACTTCAAGGGAAATGTAAATAAAATAGAATTTGTAAACTAAGTCAAGGGTAATGCTTCCGTTTAGTTTTTCCTTTTTTGTGAAGTTTCAAACTTGAGGCCCGAATCTTTCAACTCAGAGAGAAGTGTAAATAACAAAGTGCTTTTGTATTAGCACTGTTATTTTAATGCTTTTTTTGCACAATTAGACAGTATCCCAGGCCAAGTCTGTGGCCATCACCACAGTTCACTACTTGCAGTCCTGAGACATAAATAAGATGTGAAGAATTTAGGTAAGTATTTAGTTACTTTACCTACTCTATCATTTTTTCTCTTCAAAAAAAGTCAGTTGTGAGTGAAAAGCTGTTTCTTACAATTTCTTAAATTTAACTAGTTGTGTTAAATGACAAAGCCTTTTCTTCTTTTAGCTAAAATTGTTCTCTAAGAAAATACTCTCTCCAGCTGTGAAAGTGATTGATGTTTTTAAAACCCCCAAGGAACTTTTGCTGGCAGCTAAAGTTGCAGTTTCAAAGAAGAAAAAGATGTGGTATGTGTTTTTACCCAGGAAAAACTTTCTTGATTTCTATTTTAAAGACGCAGAAGAGCTATGCATGAGGTGTTGGGCGAGGGGTGGGGAATCTACATAATTAATCAACATTTTAAAATCAAATCTACTAATACCTAAACATTTCAAAATTTAAATGAAATTATTTAAAAATATTGAGACATCTTTAGACCAAGATAGCATTCCAAGAAGAAGTGCTTCAGCTCTGCATCTTTAAAATGCTATATTTATTTTTAGGAGGTTGCTTAGAGCTGGAAAATCCATTAAGAACCTATTTAGTTAGGGAGTTAAATACATCAGATTACTGTGTCTGTTATGAGAAGAAAGAAGAAGGAAGACAAGGCAGAAGAAAGAAAAAAGATTTCTTACCCTGATTTTTAGGAGGTTTTATTGTCAACTGAACTGATCTAAGCCAATCTGGCTATCTATAATTGTGGGATTTTTAACAATCCAAAGCAAGTGAGAGCTTTAGGGACTTTACTCACAGACTTTTTGTTAGATTATATAATAAAAGCAATTTTCAGGCAAATACTGGCACTGTTAAATATTTATTAGCCGGCAAGCATAAAAATACTAAACAACCTACTCTTTCAGACATGGTGAAGTCCCACTCTTCCATCCTTAAGGAATTATAATAAAAGTACTTTGCATGAAACTTTTATTGGAGGCAGATGCTACAATATTCTAACAACATGATCAAATAAATGGCTAGTCAGATGGGAGACAAAAGTCCTCATGCCTAAATGAACTAACAATAACCACTGTAATAAATATTTCAAGATGAAATTATAGGGAAGATTTCTTTATGAAATTATCTCTGTGTTTATTATGTTTGTGGGGGAAAACAATCTAGTTCAAGTGAAAGGTAAATGAAACAGAATTGAAAACTAAGTTAAAGGCAGAGCAGAACAGAGTCGTAGAAGACTAGACCTTCTTTCTGCACAATCTGTAAGCCTCATTCAGGTAACAGTGCAAATACTTGTGCAATACTACTAACAATTCACGTTAGGATGACACAATTTGTACATAAGGGATAACAAGAATTTTAAGGCTATTAATTTCCCGACCACAACTTCCACGTATACAATTTCCTAAAGCCATGTTGATTCTCCTTTCTCACTATGCAAGTGTCCTTTAACTATCGATCAAGTCAATTGATCTGTAATTTTCTCTTTTTGTAACATGGTATTCTGGTTTCACTAGCAGAGTAGTGATTTCTCATTGACTTGGCACTCACTCCCCTTGCTCTCATTTCTGAAAGATTTGGGGTAGGAAGATTTTGTGTATTTCTTGATATATGTTAGATAGAATTCATCATTGAAGTCATTTGGAATGATGCCTTCTTATAAAAGGAGTTTTACCTAGAAATTCAGTTTTTATTTTTTTAAGAAATTCAGTTTTTTAAAGACGCATAGGGCTATTCAATTTTCTTTTACTTTTTCAAAGGAAGCTTATCTTATTGGCTGTTGTTTCTAAGACTTTTATGGTCCATTAGTAGTTTTTCCTCTGGAGATAATTTAGCCCTCTACTAATGCATGATGCTTCAGAAGGTCTTCTGAAGACTTCAGGCATTCTCCAAAGATTGTTTATTATGGCTTATGGAAATGCATAGTTGTCCATTTCCCTGTGAGTTCTGTAGACTATTCAGCTTACACTTTGGTATTCTTTGAACTGACTCCAGGGCTTCGGCAGCCCTTTTTCTGTGTGGTCTCCTAGACTTTGTTACTATGCCTTGCAAATTTCTGAGTGCCTCTGCTTCCCAGAATTCTGATCTCCGTGTCCTCTACTCGGTTGAGGCCCTTCTGTGGTTTCCCCTTCCCTGTGCTACAGATCAGGAAATGTCTTGAAGGAAAAAGATGGGGACACAGTAAGATATATATTGTTCTCTATATATTAGTACACATTTATTACAATTTTCTAATAGTAATTTACCTAAACCAGATTCTATTGGTTACTACGTATTTATGAAGAATGCCTTCATTTTCCTAAAAGTTTCATTCTTTACATGTCTTTGTTTTTTAAATCTTTCTCTTATAAAACAGTACATACCTTGATTTCATTCTTTATAAAATCCAGTCTGAAAATATGCCTTGAGTTTAGAAAATTTACATTTAGTGTGTTTCTTAATATATTTGTATCTAATTCTGATATTTTAGTTTATTATGTCATTCTATATTTTCTGTTTTAAAACTTACTTACTTATCCTCTTCAATTGTTATCTATATCTATATTAGAAATCTTTAACAAATCTTTAACAAAATGATATACTCACTAGACTTATTTATCCTTCTGACACACTCTTCATACTTACTTATTAGTATGATGTTATTTAGATTTTGATTCTGGGGTAATATAGATTTTTTTTTCTTTGATGCTACCTACGTTTCTAAAGAAAACAAAACTTTGCTGATATATATTTTCATGTCTTCTGCAGCATTGCTTAGATTTATGGAAAGATAAAAATGTTAGAATTTAAAATGCTATAAAAATGTTATACAAAACTATTTTCAATTTGATTCCTTCTTGGGAAAAACTAAGCTTTTGAATAGATGGGAAATTTTTTTTATCATGCTATAATATTTGAATTAGTTTGACTAGACCTAAGCATTTATGTTCTGTCTTTTTTCTTTCAATACGTTCAAAATACTTTTCCATATTGCTTCCGCTGTTGTTGGAAAATGTATTGATCTGATCATTTTCCTTCATCTGTTCCTTCTTTCTGAAGTTTTCAAAAGTTTTTTCTGTCTATGATATATTCTTTAATTGCCAGGTACATTCTAAGGATCTCTTCCCTTAAATAACTTATAAACCTTTGTAACAGGAATTGTTTTATGATAGACTGAATGTTTGTAAACCCCCCAAATTTGTATGTTGAAACATTATCCCCTATGCATGGTATTAAAAGGTGAAATTTTCTGGAGGTGATAAATGTCATTAATATCCTCATAAGCAGAATATTAATATCCTTTATAAAGGAGGACAGGGAGAGCTTGCTTTTTTTCACGAGGTTACAGTAAGAGATGCCGTGTATGAGGAATTGGCTCTCATCAAATACTGAATCCACTGGCACCTTGATCACAAACTTCCCAGTTTCCAATACTATGAAAAATAAATGTTTGCCGTTTATAAGCAAACCAATGTTGTTGTTACAGCTACTCGAGAGGATAAATATATGTTTTTGATTCAAGAAAGTGATTCTTCACTATTTCTTTAAATATTTTCTTCTCTTATTTTCAGTTACTATTCTTTTGGGGGTTCTATCATCTGTATACATTCTAAAATTTATTTTCATTCTGTATTTATTCTATTTTTCATAGCTCATAAATTTAAAATATTTTTCCTTGAAATTTTACTTCTTCCTTTTGGGACATTACCAAAATGGGTTTTCTGCTTATTAATTCATCTCTCAGTTATATTAATTCAACTTTAACCATTGTGCCCATATATTAACTATACTATTTTTTTCAATCAGTTTTTATATTCATTGTTTTCATGTGTTACTTTAGTTCACATTAAAAATGTATTGTTTTATCTTTTAACATGCTTTAGTTTGTTTTATTGGATCTCTTTAAACTTTTTCATTTTTTTCCTGTAATGCTTCAGTTTTAGAAAGACTATTTTGCAATATGTTCTTTTCTCTGTAAATGGTTTTTCTCTTCAAATACCTTATTATTTAATTCCAAGGGGACATTCTTTTCTGGAGGCAAATAACCTGTCAGAAAGTGAGAATGAGAGGTCAGATCTCAATTTATTATGATTTTCAAAGAAGTAGAATGAGCACGGTCTATAGAGAGGTCCAGAATACAGAAAATCACAAACAATTGCCTTTCATTTGGAAACATTCTTATTCTTATAGTTTCAAGTTTTATCTTTAGGTAAAAGACAAATTAAGAAGGATGACTTCTTGTATTCTATTAGCTATTGATGGAGGTTCATTAAAATCTCATAATATAATTGTAGATTTATCTATGTCACCATTTAGTATGTCAGTTTTTGTTTGATGTATTTTGCAATATGTAATTGTGTTCACAGTCTTAAGATTTTTATGTCTATCCAATATATTGTCTACTTTATCGTCATCAAATGTACCTAATAACTCTTCCCATCCTTCTATTTTTAAACATTCTTTGTCACAGAATTTATAATGTATTCCTTCCAATTACCACATTATTACAAAATAGACACTGACATTCTCATTGTTTTATTGAAATATCTGCTCAATTTAAAATTAATTATTAATATAGTTGGGTCAATAGCTGCCATCTTGCAATTTGCTTTACATGTGACTTGTATTTTTATGCTTGTTATTCTATTTCTTGTCTTTCTTTGAATTAATGAAGTATCTTAAATTATTTCATTTTTCCATCTGTAATTGGTTATACATTCTTTCACTATTTTTTAGTGATTATTTTAAAGATGTCTAAAGAATAGATGTGTAATTTAAGGTATTGCATACAAATTGATTATATCAATTCTCTAATATTCCAGATTCTAGAATACTCCAACTCTATTTACCTGCCTCTTATCATTTGCCTGATTATTGTCATGCAAGTTAATTCTGCAAGTATTTTATTTATTGATTTATTTTATTATTGAGGAATCATTTAGGGTACCATGAGCCAGGTTATATTGCTTGCGTTTGTTGGGTGAAGTCCCTCTATTAATAGTGTCATACCCCCTACAGGTATGTCACACACTATGGCCCCACCACCTTCCTCCCTCCTTTTCTCTCTCCCCTCTTCCTTTCCCCACCTCCACCAAATACTAGTATCAATTGTCCTCATATCAGAATTGAGTACATTGGACTCTTCTTTCTCCATTCTTGTGATGCTTTACTAAGAATATATTTCAACTTGATCCAAATTAATACAAAATATGTAAAGTCACCATCCTTTTTAGTGGCTTTACAGTATTCCATGGTATACATATACCACAGCTTGTTAATCCATACCCACATTGGTGGACATTTAGGTTGTTTCTGCTTTTTGGCGATTATAAATTGAGCTGCGATAAATAGTCTAGTGCAAATGTACTTATGATAAAATTATTTTTTTTTCTTCTGGGTAGATGCCCAGTAATGGGATTGCAGAATCAAATGGAAGATATAGTTTGAGTTCTTTGAGGACTCTCCGTTTTTCCTTCCAAAGGCATTGTATTACTTAGTCCCACCAGGAGTGTGCCTTTCTTTCCACAACCACACCAGCATCTGCAGCTTTGAGTTTTTCTGATGTGGGGCAGTCTCACTGGGGTTAGGTGATATCTTGGGGTGGTTTTGATTTGCATTTCTCTGATAATTAGGGATCGTGAGCATTGTTTCATATGCTTGTTAGCCATTTATCTGTGTTTTTCAGAAAAGGTTCTATTCATCTCACTTGCCCAGTAATATAGAGGATTGTTGGCCTTTTTTTGTTGTTGTTGCTTAATTTGAGTTCTCTGGAGATTCTTGTTATCAAGCTTTTGTCCAATTCATAATATGCAAATATCCTTTCCCACTCTGATGGTTATCTATGTGCTTTGGTTGTTGTCTCCTTAGCTAAGGAGAAATGATTCAGTTTAATTAAGTCCTATTTGTTTATTTTCATTGCTGTTGCTATTGCCACTGGAGTCTTCTTCATAAAATCTTTCCTTAGGCCAATAGCATCAAGTGATTTCTCCAAACTTTCTTCAAGGATTTTTATTGCTTCGTGCCTTAGATTTAGATGTTTTATCCATCTTGAATCAATTTTAGTGAGTGAGAAAGGTGTGGGTCCAGTTTTAGTCTTTTACATGTGGTTATCCAGTTCTCCCAGCACCATTTACTGAATATGTATTCTTTGCCCAAGTGAATGTTCTTGTTTTGTTCATCAAAGATCAGGTGACTGTAAGATTTCAGTTTCATCTCATGGTTTTCTATTCAATTCTATGTGTCCATGTCTCTATTTTTGCACCAGTACCATGCTGTTTTGATCACTATGGCCTTGTAGTACAGCCTAAAGTCTGGTAGGCTAATGCCCCTGGCATTGTTTTATTACTAAGAATTACTTTCACTATGTGGGTTTTTTCTGGTTCCATACAAAACAAAGAATTATTTTTTCCAAATCTTGAAGGTATGATGTTGTTATTTTAATGGGGGAATTGCATTGATTCTGTAGATTGCTTTGGGAAGTACAGACATTTTAACAATGTTGATTCTTCCCAGACATGAGCATATTATGTTCTTCCATTTGTTAATATCTTCTGCTATTTCTTTTCTTAGGGTTTCGTAGTTGTCTTTATAGAGGTCTTTCACCTTTTTTGTGAGGTATATTCCTAGGCATTTCATTTTCTTTGAAGCTACTGAGGGGACTTGTGTCCTTGATTAGCTTCTCATCTTGGCTGTTATTGGCATATACAAAGGCTACTGTTTTTTGGACATTGATTTTATATCCTGAGACATTATTGTATTTTTTGATCACTTCCAGGAGTCTTGTGGTTGACTCTTTGGGGTTCTCTAAGTATAAAACCATATTGTTGGCAAAGAGGGAGAATTTACCTTCCTCTTCCCCCATTTTGATGCCTTTTATTTCCTTCTCTTGCCTGGTTGTATTGGCTAGAATTTCTACCACTATGTTGAATAAGAGTAGTGATAGAAGAAGCCCAAAAGCCCAACGATACACGAATGGATCAATAAACTTTGGTACATGTATACCATGGAATATTATGCAGCCTTAAAGAAGGATGGTGACTTTTCCTCTTTCATATTGACATGGATGGAGCTGGAACATGTTCTCCCTAGCAAAGTATCTATAGAATGGAAGAAAAAGTATCCAATGTATACACCCCTAATATGAAGCAAATTTTTATCTTTCAAGCGAAGGCTACAATCCACTTATTGCACAATAAGATGGGGAAAGGGGTGAGGGAGGGAAGGGGAGGGAGAGGGTGGGAGGGAGAGGATAAAGGGTGAGATCACACTTGTGGTGCATATTTGAAGGGTCAGGGGAAAACTTCTAAATACGGATCAAAATTGTTTTCACATAGTAAATGAGAAAATATCATGAATGTTATATTAATCAGGTTGATAAAAATATCTCCAATTGTATGTGAAGCCCACACACTGTACTCCTTGACTGAATTATTG
>CAUYRH010078053.1:0-16838 GCA_963574655.1 Perodicticus potto
AAGATGGTTCAATATATGTCAATCTATAAATATAATATATCACATAAATAAATTAAAAAACAAAAACCATATGATTCTCTCAATTGATGCAGAAAAAGCTTTTGATAATATACAGCATCCTTTCTTGATCAGAACACTTAAGAAAATATGTATAGAAGGAACATTTCTAAAATGGATAGAGGTCATCTATAGCAAACCCACAGCCAATATCGTATTGAATGAAGTAAAATTGAAATCATTTCCACTCAGATCAGGAACCAGGCAAGGATGCCTACTGTCTCCACTGCTTTTTAACATTGTAATGGAAGTCTTAGCCACCACAATCAGGCAAGAGAAGGCAATCAAGGGGATCCAAATAGGACCAGAGGAGATCAAACTGTCACTCTTTGCAGAAGATATGATTATATATGTGGAAAACCCCAGGTGATCAAGGAATACAGCAACATCTCAGGATACAAAATTAACACATATCTGTAGCCTTTATATATACCAACAATAGTCAAGGGAAAAAAAAATCAAGGGCACTATTCCCTTTACAATAGTGCCAAAGAAGATGAAATATCTGAGAGTGTATCTAACTAAGGATGCCAAAGATCTCTATGAAACTCTGAGAAAAGAAATAGCTGAAGATGTTAACAAATGGAAAAATATACCATGCATAGCTAAGAAGAATCAATATTGTTAAAATGTCTATACTACCTAAAGCAATCTACAGATTTAATGTGATCCCTATTAAAGCACTTCTGTCATACTTTAAAGACATGGAAAAATTAGTACTTTGCTTTATATGGAAACAGAAAAAACCTCGAATAGCTAAGATATTATTCAGAAATAAAAACAAATTGGGAGAAATCATGGTTCCAGACTTCAGACTATATTATAAATCAATAGTGATCAAAACAGCATGGTACTGACACAAAAATAGAGAGGTAGATGTATGGAACAGATTTGAAGACCAAGAGGTGAACCCAGACACTTATCATCATTTGATCTTTGATAAACTTTTAAAAAATATAATTTGGGGGAAGGATTCCCTATTCAACAAATGGTGCTGGGTGAATTGGCTGGTGACCTGTAGAAGACTGAAACTGGACCCACACCTTTCTCCTCTAACAAAAATTGACCATCACTGGTTAAAGAACTTAAACTTAAGACATAAAACTATAAAAATTCTTAGAGAGAGTGCAGGGGAAATACTTGAAAAAATTGGCCTGGGAGAATACTTTATGAGAAGGACACTCCAGGCAATTGAAACAACATCAAAAATACATTACTAGGATCTGATCAAATTAAAAAGCTTCTTCACTGCCAAGGACACACTAAGTAAAGCAAATAGACAGCCCTTGGAATGGGAGAGGATTTTTGCAAGTTATATTTCTGACAAAGGTCTAATAACCAGAATCCACAGAGAACTCAAACTTATTACTAGGGTGATCCCATTTCATTGTGGGCAAGAGACATGAACAGAAGCTTCTTTGAAGAAGACAGGTACATGGCCTACAGACACATGAGAAAATTCTCATCATCTTTAATCATCAGAGAAATGTAAACTGAAACAACTCTGAGATATCATCTAAGTCCAGTAAGAGTAGTCCACATCACAAAATTCCAAAACTACAGATGTTGGTGTGGATGGAGAAAAGGGAATACTTTTGCACTGCTGGTGGGAAAGCAACTTCCTTTTGAAGGAAGTTTGGACAACACTTAGGGATCTAAATGTAGACCTGCCATTTGGTCCTGCAATTCCTCTTCTAGGTGTATATCCAAAGGACCAAAAATCATTTGGCAATAAAGATATTTGCACCAGATTGTTCGTTGCAGCTTACTTCATAAAAGCCAAGTCATGGAAGAAATCCAAGTGCCCATCAACCCATGAATGGATTAATAAATTGTGGTATATGTATAACATGGGATACTATGCAGCATTAAAAAATGGAGACTTGACCTCTTTTATGTTTACATGGATGGAGCTTGAAAATATTCTCGTTAGTAAAGTATCTCAGGAATGGGAAAAAAAATATCCAATGTACTCAGTACTACTGTGAAACCAATTTATAATCACTCACACTTGCATATGAAAGATGAAACACAACTAGAGCCTAGGATAAAGGACGGAAGAGGAGGGAGAGGGGAAGGGAGGGTGGTGGGTCAATAGAGGGAGTGTTAATAGGGGGACCACACCTATGGAGCATATTGCAAGTACAACTTGGATCTATCAGGTGTAGAACACAAATGTCTTAACACTGTAATTGGGTAAATGAGGTGAAGGCTGTGTTGATTAGTAGGATGTAAGCACTCCAATTTGTACAAATAATCAACACATTGAATCCCATAATGGCATAAATGTATTCATGATCTATGTACAAATGACTAAATTAAAAAAAAAGAAAAGACATCCAATGCTTATAAATAAGAATGATTAATATTGCTAAATGTTCATATCATGCATAATGAGCTGCAGATTCAATGCAACTTTTATCAAAATCTTAATGTCATTCTTTATAGAAATAAAAAGCACAATTCTAAAATTTGTATGAAACCATGAAAGACCCCGAATAGCAAGAAAAATCTTGAGCAGAACTATAATAATTGGAATAGTATTGTTGTAGAGGACGCTAAAAGCCTGACGACCTGTGAGCAAGATGATTTGCAGCTGGAGGGCGGACCCTCGGCCAATTCGTCTGCAGGTGCTCCTTGCGGAGAAAGAATTCGAGCCCATGGCGATCCTTGGGCACGTAGTCATTGTCTAATACTCCCCTCACTTGTCTTGTGCTGTCTCAATAAAAGGCTACTGTGGAGGTTGCTCAAGGCTATTCTGCAATCAAGGTTAGCCCGCCTCCTACAAGCTTGTACTTCTAATCCGCGTCTCAACTGGTTCCTTTCTGCGGCTATGGAGAACAGGGCCGTAGGGGTCGTGACAATGGTACTGCAGGAGCAGGAGCAGGCATATAGACCAATGAAAGAGAATAAAGATCACAGAAATAGATTCATGCATTTACTGTCAAATGATCTTTGGTAACAGTGACAAGAACAAATAGTAGGGAAAGAATAATTTCTTCAATAAACGATGTTGGGAAACTGTATATCTACATGCAGAAGAAACTCAACCTTTATCTTACACTATGTACTAAAACCAACTCAAAATGGATTAAAGACTTAACTGTAAGACCTGAAACCATAAAACTTATAGAAGAAAACACAGGGAAAAACCGTTTGATGTTGATCTGAGCAGTGTTTTTTTTTTGGATATGACGCCCAAAGCAAAGGTAATGGAAACAAAATATACAAGTGAGGCTGTATCAAACTAAGAAGCTTCTGCACATCAAAGAAAACCATCAACAAAGTGAAAAAGAAACCTATGGCATGGGAGAAAATATTTGCAGATCACGCATGTGATAAATTGTTAATATCTGTAACATGTAAGGAACCCATACAACTTCATAGCAGAATAACAAATTACCCAATTAAAAAGTGAGCAAAGAATCTCAATATACATTTCTTGAAGGAAGCCATAAAAATGGCCAACAGGCATACAAACAGGTGCTCAGCATCAGTAATCATCAGGGGAATACAGATGAAAACCACAATATCACCTCACACCTCTTAGAATGGGTATTACCAAAAAGAGAAGGCAAGTGTTGGAGAGGATGTCGAATAGAAGGAGTGCTTGTACACTGTTGGGAATGAAAATTGGTATCATCATTGTCGAAAATAGTGTGGAGGCCCCTCAAAAAATTAAAAGGACAACGACCATGTGATCTACAAATCCTGCTTCTAGCTATAAATCAACGGTAGTAAAATCAGCATGTTGAAGAGATATTTGCACCTGCATGTTCACCGCAGTATTATTCACAGTAGCCAAGACATGGAATGAAAGGATTAAGAAAATTGTGGTATAGATATACAATGGAGTATTACCCAGCTTTAAAAGAGAAAAAAAAATTCCTGCCATTTGTGACAGGATTACATTAGGCTAAATGAAATAAGCCAGACGGAGAAAGACAAATACTGTATAACCACGCTTATATGGGGAATTTAAAATATTTGAACTTTCAGGAGCAGAGAATAAAGCACTGGTTGTCTGGAGCTGGGAAGAGGAGGAAATTTGGTGATGGTTACAGTGTAGCAAGCTTCAATAATGAAAGATGCATAAGTTTTAGAACTCTCATCTACAGAAATGGGACCATTGTTAATAAGGTGCACTGAATATTTAAAAATGCATACCTTCAAAAAAGAAAAAGGTTCTTGCCTCCAAAAAGGAAAAAGGAACTGTGTAATGTATGGATATGTTAATTACCTTGATTGTGGTGATTATTTCACAGTGTATTATGAATCCAAAATATCAACTTGTATATCTTAAATATATACAGTTTTTATTTGTCAATTATATGTCAATAAATGTGTACCAAAAGAACCGAATTAAATTTTGTAAGGTGATATTTGAGAGGGGAGAGAGGGGATTTCCTTCACTTAGGAGTTTGGCTGATACTTGGGCGTTCACGCCACTGTTTATTTCTGGTGGTGGCTTGCCTTGGCTTGACTGGCTGCTGCTGATCTGAATCGCTCACTGTCAGTTCTGCCCTGCACGTTTCTCACCACACAGCAGCATTAATTACCAAGGTGATGTTTCTGGGAACACAAAATTTTGGATTGATTGAGGTGAGTAGCCTAAGGTTTCTCTTCTAATTTGGCATGGGTCCAGTCTTGGGTTCCATTCCATAATTAAAAGAAAAAATCTAATTTCCATACTGTATTGGCTTCTACTCTGCTTCAAGAAGGGGAAGTTCGTTAGTGGTCAGTTTGGGGAAAGATTCACAAAGATAGATACTTTGAGTCTCAGGATTACTTTAGTAAATACATGCTGGGGAAGGCAGAATGAAGAAAGAAAGCCTGCCTTCTCTTTTGTAAGATTTGTCCTAGACACTAATAAAAAGAGAAAATGAAGGGAAGGGAGTCCAGATTAAGGATCAGGGCAAGGGATACTCATTCTTTTTAAGACAATGATTTACCCTGATTTATCCTTATTACTAGCATCATTTAAACTGGTCTCCCTTGGATTTAAAGAGTTGTCTTCTTCAGAAGCTTAAGAGGCTGGATGTCAGTGGACCAGTGAGATGATCTGGGGGCAGGCTTCACAGAAGGGACGCAGGAACACTCTACTGCTATTTCTTAGAATAGCAAACTTTCTGCTCAGCTCTGATTACCAGTGCTTGAACTACACTTTTTTTTAACCTAGTCCCCCAAGAAGATGATATGGAATATGTTTGTAATTCCTCCATAGAAAGAGAGAAAATAGGCATAGCTGGAACATTTCTCTTTTCAGTAACTAGTTATAATGTTAAAAATAATAATATTAATATAATATTTATAACATGCATCACTACCTATTTCATATTCCTTTTCCTTTTAGCACCTCAGTAAATTTGGGTTCTTTGGTGCGGAAATGTAACTCTTCATTTCTAAAGTGTCTGAGTCATTAGTGGGCCTGCCTTATTGTATTACTGTGGTCTTTAATTAACATCTACTACTGAACTTGAAATAATTAGATGTGTCTAAGAGAATTACCTGGATTCCAGGCATAGTTCAGTTCTCTTTGCCTCGATGGTGTCTATTTCCCCTTGATAGCTTGAAATGAATCTCTCTTTATTTCCCTGTTGATTCAGTGACACTGGGAGCCCAAATTGGCCAGGTGGCAGTGTCACCTTCCATGTCACCAGGACAGATACTGTCTGCTCATGAAGTTACTGCTCCCTTAGGAAACTATTTAGACTGATAGAGCTCAAAATTCTGAGAGTAAGAATCAAGTGTATAATGAATAGATTATTGAGTATGATAGAGTAGCTGCTTTCACGTTTGTTCCCTAGTCTCAAAACTATGCATTTTGGCAATAGAATTAAAGTGTCATATACAGGTCACTAATTCAAAGAAAGGATTGCATCTTCTTTAAAAATTTTAGAATACTAGGGGGTACACTTATTTTGGTTACATACTTTGTTTTTGTAAAGAATGAGTCGACGTTATAAGTGTGCACCTCACCCAGATAGTGTGTGCTGTACCCAGTAAGTGTGACTTTACCCGTCCGTTCCTCCTTCCTCCCCTTAGCTTGATTTTCATCAAGATTTACTTGCATATGTGCACCTAAGTGTTGATCGATTAGTTCCAATTTGGTATTTAGTACATGTGTTTGTTTCTCATGTCTTAATCGTTTTTCGCTTCGAAGAATGATTTCCTGTCTAGGGTGTCACAAAAGATACTAGATTGCCATTTTTCGTCTTTATGGCTGAGTAGTACTCCATGGTATGCATATACCACATTTTATTAATCCATTCATCCTTGGTGGGCACTTGGAGTGTTTCCATGTTTTTGAGATGTGAATTGTGCTGCTATAAACACTTGAGTGCAGGTGTCTTTTTTATCAAATGACCTTTTTTGCTATGGATATATAACCAGCAGTGGGATTGCTGGATCAAATGGCAGATCTACTTTCAGTTCAGGACTGCATCTTATGGGGTGGTGTTGCAGCCTTGCAGATGATGCTTTCCACCAGCTACATAACTGGGTCTTCTCCAGGCCATTCCAATGGCTTCTAAGAGCAGCTGCTTCTGTGTAAAGAAGTACTTGGTAAGATTGGTCAATTCCCTCATTGGGAGCTGGTTGCTGTACTTGTTTTGTGGCTAAATTAGTTCCTTGATCAGAAACTATTTTTGTGATATACCATGATGATAATAAGATGTCTAAGTTTGATACTGGCAGAAGCACAGAAGCCAAGGAAGGCAAACACACATAAAGGATAATTGTCTAATTACAAATTGCGGAGAGACAAATTGTTCTCTCTATAGTGGAAGAGGTCCAATATAATCAGCCAGTGAAGAGTGGTTGCAAATCTAAACTTAATATTCAATGCTTGCCATTGACAGTTGGGCAATCAGTGGTTTGAGTAGACAAAGAAGCTGTGGGGAGGGAAAGTCCATTTTGTTGAGCTCATGCATCACTTTCATCCCACCACCATGGCTGTTTCATACACAAGCCCATTAAACAAACACCAGAGTTGCTTGGAAAAAAGGCTGATTGGTTTTTCACAGGATGTGGCAACCTTTTCACTGAAGGCTTCCTTTGATGCCTATGTAAGTGGTTCACAAATATGTTCAGACTTTGTGTTCCTTCTGAGAGGTACATTCACACATGGTTCCCAGGCTGCCTGTCACTAATTTTCCAACTTAGTCTATTCCAAGCTTCTGATCTGCTGATCAACCTATCAGATGATGTTATGATACTGTAGATCTTTATAGTTGCTTAGTGTCTCATAATCAGGCATTTAACCTCTAACAGAATCCAGGGGCAAGCCAGAAACTGATTCTCAAAAGAAGAATAGTTCTATGCAGAAAAGTTATTGCCTTCTGAATCCCTAGATATTTACATGATGGTTCTTGGAAAAGAATTCAGTCATAGAATCAGATTTCAAAGCTCAATATAAAATTACACTAATCCAGACAGTGTGCTATTGCTGTAAAGGTGCACAAATAGATCAGGGACAAAAATAGAGAGTCCAGAGGTAGACCCAAACTTTGCACCTTTGTCAAAAATCAGTTGTCAGTGCAATGCTGTTCTTCCAACAATGTGACATTATTTTGATTATTATATTGATTAGTGTTAGGTTTCCAACTCTGTTCTCTTTAAAAGTTGTTTGCACATTTTATACTCTGAAGTTTTCCATATAATTTTATAGGCACTATGTCAACTTCCTCAAAACCTGCTTGTATTTTGGAATTAAGTTTAATTTACACATACATTTTAAAAGTAGATTAATAAACAACATTGAGCTTTTGAATCTGTGAACATTCATTCATCTGTGTCCTTTTTAATTTCTCTAAATAATATTTTGTAGTTCTCATTGTACAGACTCTACACTTAACCTGATTTATTTCTCTATACTATTTAATTTTTGACATTATCGTAAATTGTATTCTTTAATTTTCTAATTGTAGTTCATAGTATCTGAAATGAAATTTATTTTGTTTGTTGTCCTTTGTTCCAGGAATGTTATTAAATTCACTTATTAATTTTAGGGTTTGTTTTGTTGTTATTGTTGGCTCTATAGGGTTTTCTGTGTATACACTTATGCCATTTGTAAATAGAATTTACTTTACTTCTTTCTTTCTGATCTTTATTATCTTTTCTCTTGCCTCCCCACATTCAATAGTAAAAGTGCACTGTTAAATAATGGTGAGAACAGACGTCCTTGGCTTGGTCTCTATCTTAAGGGAAAAGTATTCAATTATTAAGTGTGATGTTAGCTGTAGGTTTTTTGTAGACACCCTTATCAGATTGAGAGAGTTTTCTTCTATTTAGAAGACCCCCCAACCAAGACTTCACATAAAAAATGATTTCTTCCTTTCTAATCCAAGTTACTTAAATGAGTGATTTGTATGCAAAAGCAACCTAATACATAGTGTTTATTTTAATGAATGTTGAGTTTAAGCATTGTGTTCAAACTGTGAGATGTGTTCTGACTTAGTGAGAAGTTTTACATACATTTGAAATTAAAATAAGTTCTTAACAAACAAATACTGCCATAGGAATTACCTATTTAGATTTAGTATAACTGTTCTAGCCATAATTATTGCTTTTAAATTTTAAGGTACACTAAGATAACTGAAGAGTAACAGACCTTTGAAGATAGTACTAAAAATGCGAAACAAAAATTAGAGAGAATATAACCATCTTCAGAAAAATAAAAGCAGAAGTAATTATTGCCTGAAGATCTGTACTACCAGAACTGCAGGAGAAAGGAATATTATACCAGATGTAAAAACCCATTTATATCAAAGGAACACAGTTCTAGAAATAGGAAATATGTAGATAAATTTAAAAAATAGTTTCTTCTTCTTCTTCTTCTTCTTCTTTTTTTGGGGGGGGGACAGAGTCTCACTTTGTTGCCCTAGCTACAGTGCCATGTGTCATAGCTCACAGCAACATTTAACTCTTGGGTTCAAGCAGTTCTCTTGCCTCAGTCTCCCGAGTAGCTGGGACTACAGGCGCCTGCCACAATGCTTGGCTATATTTAGAGATGAGGTCTCCTTCTGGCTCAGGCTGGTCTCCAATCTGTGAGCTCAGGCAATCCACCCGCCTTGGCCTCCCAAGTGCTGGGATTACAGGTGTGAGCCACTGTGCCTGGCCCTTAAAAATAGTTTCTTCTTAATTTCTTGATAAGGTAATTAATACACTGTTAAAGAAACTAATAATGTATAGTATAGTTTATAACACATAGAAGTAAAAAGTATGTGAACAATAAGCTCAAAAACTGGGGTGGGGGAAGTATGATTATGCCCTTAGATATTTTTATGTTATACAATTACTTATATAATATCATTGTTAAGGTAAGCCCTGATATGTTAGAGATGAATATTTTAAGTCTAAAGGCAACCACAGAAGTAAGCACATGATTGATAAGAAAATAGTGTAATAGAATACTGAAAGATAGATAGCATAAAACAAGGCACACAAATAAGATACCAAAGACAGAAATTTTCAGACCAGATAATAATGGGACACATTAAAGGTAAACACACAGAAAGATCCAACATAAAAACTTGAGAAAAGATTATACCATGTGAGCAGCAAGCATATTGATATATTCCTATGTTAATATCAGAAAATGTAGACATCAAGATAAACGATAGTATCAGAGGTAAACAGGAACATTTGAAACTGATAAAATCCAAGTTATCAAGAAACATAGCAATAGATGTGCAAAGATC
The DNA here is from genome assembly GCA_963574655.1 of Perodicticus potto. Taxonomy (NCBI): domain Eukaryota; kingdom Metazoa; phylum Chordata; class Mammalia; order Primates; family Lorisidae; genus Perodicticus; species Perodicticus potto. The sequence continues at coordinate 9,759 of CAUYRH010078053.1, forward strand.
AAAGAATTCAGAAGAAAAATTGGAAAATGTTATGAACTGCATGAAAATTAAAACAGAACATATCAAAGTACATGGTATGCAGCTAAAGCAAAGCTTAAAGAGAAAACTATAGTTTTTTATTCCACATTTATTTTTTGTATTTTTTACTTTTATTATTGACTTTATTTTCATGACTATTTAACACAATAAACAAGAAAATCCCATGAAGCTTATGTCGAACAGTTGGATGAAAATATTTCAGATTGTAGATGAAGCCCTCACACTGTACCCCATGATTGCACTAATGTACACAGCTATGATTCAATAAAAAAAGAAAACAAAAACCTACGTACGTTTTTAAAAAGTCAGAAAACTATAGTTTTAAATGCCTATGTAAAAAACAGCAGAAGAGTAAATCAGTGTTAAGCTTCTAACTTAAAAAGCTGGAAAAACAGAAGCAAATCAAACCTTGAGAAAGTAAAAGAAATGAACTAATAAAGACAAAACAAGAAGTCAAATGAAATAGAAAATGAGCGCGTAACAGAAAAAATCAATTAAATCTAAATATATGGTCTTTAAAAAGATAACAAAATTGATGAATCTTTGGTGAGATTAATCAAAAGAGAACATGGGATAAGCAAAGAATTTAAGACAAGAATTAGAAAGTGTTATAATGGGAAAGTAATACATTGGAAATTATTATTAAAAATTAAATTAAAAATTCTATTTACCAATGGTATCATTAAAAATGAATACTATGATGAATATATATAATTTTTATGTCTACTAAAAAAGCAAGTAATTTTTAAAAATGTTATAGAAGAATAAGCATGTGACTTTTTTTTTTTTTTTTTTGAGACAGAGCCTCAAGCTGTCACCCTGGATAGAGTGTTATGGCATTACAGCTCACAGCAACCTCCAATTCCTGGGCTCAAGCGAGTCTCCTGCCTCCACCTCCCAAGTAGCTGGGACTACAGGCACCTGCCACAGCGCCCAGCCATTTATTTGGTTGCAGCCGTCATTGTTGTTCGGTGGGCCGGGGCTGGATTCGAACCCGCAAGCTCAGGTGTACGTGGCTGGTGCCTTAGCCCGTTGAGCCACAGGCACCGAGCCAGCATTTCAGACTTAAAGAGAAAAATTCCAAAGTTTTTTCTCATTAAATGTGATGTTTATTGAGATTTTCATAGTCAAATTGGATCAAGATTGTTCTTGAAAGAATAGGATAATCCTTTCTATTTCTATTTTCAAAGACTGTAAACGTACAAAATATTCCCTGGTATAATATTTTTGTGAGGCTTTATTATAATTTCTCAATCACAGATAATTTAAATGACACAAATCAAATAATAATAAATAACAACATTCCTTCATGATTTGCTTTCAGGGAGAGGAAAGTCAAGTTAAAACTTGTGCTTGAGAATCATTGTTGAATCCTGGTGTGAAAAATGAGTTTGAACAAACAATCCTACACATTAGGTGGAGCTGAAACCTTTGGATTTCTTTGCAAGGGGAAAAACGTTAGGGTGCACATACTGGGTGCAATATAACCTACTGCATGGAGGAATTCATGGTGATCCTACAGAAAGCCCTGGTGATTGTTGTGTGACTATAACAGATCTGACGTTTGCTTCTGTACATAGTACCAGTAGGAACCCAGTTGATCCATGCACGCATCTACAAGACATTCAGCTCATGCTTTTTCTGAAGGGCCTGGGGTCCTTTCTAGACATGTCCTTTATTAGGCTAGCCATCATGGAAAACAGTATGGGGCAAGTAAGTGGGAAAACTTAAGGCACCTTTAAGTCCCCTTTCTCTTTCATTGCTCATTTACTTGTCCAAATTTCTGCTATGATGTTTTCCTTTGCATTTAACCTCAGGCTTTTCATTTGTTTTGTTTTTGGTCTTTTTTTCACTTCTTTCCTTGCAGAGAAGCTAATCTTAGGAGTTAATAAAAGTAATATACATTGTGGATCTTTATTACTTTATGCACTGGGTGTGTTTCTGGGCTTCCCATTTCGTTCAATTTACCTATTTGTGTATGTTGGCGCTAATACTACAACTCTTTTGATTACAATAGTTTTATAGTAAGTCACGTTATCATTTAATGCAGACTTCCTCACTTTGTTTTTTCTTCAGAGGCAGAATCTTGGTTCTTCTTAGCCCATCAATATTCTTTGCATGTTTTGGAGTCATCCTTTTAAGAGTAATAATACAAAACAACACAACGAAAACAGAAAAAGTCAGAATTTTGACTGAAAGCGCATTGAATCTACAGACCATTTTGGTAGATTCGATATCATTATGACACTGAATTTTCCAATCTATTCTTGGATTTTAAATATTAATGTAATATCTTTTGAAAGAGTATTTACATATTTGTTACTTTTATTTCTTTACAGATTTCTTTGCATATTTGATACATTTATTCCTGAGGACTTTATATTTTTGTTGACTTTTTAATAAAGAAACAAGTAAGTATTATTAAGAAAAATATCATTTTCTATGTAAAAAATTCAAAAGAATAGACAGAGAATTTATACTTGGGAGGAGATTTTAACAAATTAATACAAAATTGACTATTAACATTGTTTGTTAAATCATTTGTTGTATGTTTACATAATGGGTTATATCTGTAGGCCTATTTTTAATTTATATTTTTTCATAGTTTTCTAGATATTTACATACATATTTACATTATTTCAAGTTTAGTCATTGCTAATAATGTTTTAATTAATTTATTATATCTATATCATGGGCACACATGCATGTATCTGTATTGATCACATACCCAGAAGTAGAGTTGCTGGATCATATCTTTATTTTCAACTCTAGTAGGGGGCGCTAACATGCTTTCGAATATCATCCTACCTATTACATTCTCACCAGTTGTGTACGTGAGAAATGCCATGCATACTACATGACACCACATCCTCACCAAAACTTGCTATTGTCCGCCTGTTCTGTTGTACCCATTTCACTGGGTATGGGGATACTCTATTGTGGTTTTAATATGAATTTTCCATATTTTAATGAGATTATGTACCTTTTCTTATGTTTACTGCTGTTAGGGTGTTTTCTATACTGTGGCTTTAAGGTGTCCTGCCTATTTTTCTATTGGCTTATCTGTCTTAAAAGTAATTTGTATAGTTAAAAAATTTAAAGGTATATATTTAGCATATTATCTCTTCATAATTTAAGGTTTCACAAATATCTTTTCCCATATGTGGCTCCCCAGTGAGCAAGTGGCATACACCAAGGGGTAGATGGGGTCAAATGAATGTGGGGGGGGGAGAAAACTTGGGTTATGGACACCATTTATGCCCTTATTTACCACATATGCCCTTCAGAACATTTAATCTGATTAAGGCAGTGAGCCAAGAAAAAGCACAAGATAGAAGGAGAGAAGAGATCATCCTAATGAGTCTGACATCTATGATTTGACTAAGTCATTTGGTTTATATCAAAGGAAATTCTCTTAAAAGGTGAGATTTGAAAACTGTCTTTGCTTTTTTTTTTTTTTTCTGTGTTACCATAGTTCTTGCTGCCTGATTCCACAATTATTGTACTATTTCATTTTCCAGGTATAACAGTGTGATGGAGCCTGCATCTTCTTACTCTGGATACTTCATGGCCATTCTTCTCTTACATGTAGCTGTACTTTCCTCAGGTAGGGATATCTACTTCTTTTCATGGTACATTGCATTTATAAAGAAAGATGATGATGGTAAATGACATTGCAGGAAATGAGGAAGCTTCTTATGGCTATTCCTCAGATTCTACCTATCCTAATTTTAAGGGTAGAAATGAATGTTAAAAAGTTTTTGATTAATACATTTTAATTCAGTTGCTGTGTCTTTCTCAGCCCCAGCTATATGCCATAGTATTGTGCTAACGTGTCTAGGAGAAGACCAATAAATGTCTAACATCTTCCCTTGGAAACTCAAATTTTTACTAGCAAATTATAATATTTCTTTTATATTTAAGAGCACATCACAATCATTTATGTGACCATATAAATTATAAATTTAGTAGGACTTCAAATAAGGGAGAAGTGGGAACTATCCACAATTTTTTATTAAACAGTAGGCCATTAAGTTTGATAATTCAGATTTATTATGATAAAAAGGATAGACATTCTTAGCAGAGACAGGAATGACTTTGACATAGTTGAGGGGAACAAAAACTAAGGGTATGGAAGGAACTATTTGATAGCCAATTTATAGCTACATAACAGATTGACCTAAAAATTAGTGATTTAACACAACACATAATTCATAGCATCCACAATTTTATGAGTCATAAATCCTTTTTTAAAAAAATCATAACTGTGTATATTAATGCATTTATGGGATACAGTGTGCTGATTTTATATACAATATGGAATGCTGGCATCAAACTGGTTAACATAGTCTTCACCTCACTTAATTATTTGTTGTGTTAAGACATTTCTACTCTACTCTTAATAGATTTCACATGTACCCTTGCATCACTACCAGACTTCAGGCTATACTATAAATCTAGAGTCATAAATTCTTGTCAGTGCTCTCTGCTGCATGTGAGATAGACTGAGGTCGCTTGGCATATTCAGATGGTGTTGGAATGCTCTGAGGGATCCAAAGTGACTTCACTTACATGTCTGGCATTTTGGTGGAGTAGGCTAGAAGATTAGGATCAGTTGAGATGTCAACTGGCATGTCTACATGTGGCCTTTCCACCCTGGTGTTCTCAGTGTAGTCAGACTTTGGACAGGGCAGCCAGGGCTTCCAGAAATATTGTTACAAAACAAAAGAATTAGAGCTGTTCATGTCTTAAGACAGGCCTAGAAAGTATTATAGTATGTCTCCTGGCATGTTCTTCTGAATAAAGAAATCATAAAACACAGCTGCAAAAGACAGGGTATTAGAACTCTCCTATTCACAAAAGGAACATCAATATGTTTTCTAGCCATTTTTAGCCCACCAAAAATTGTTATTGGAAAAAGCAGCTAGTGTATTTCTAAGCAAAGGTTTTTGTACAGAAATCATGTCTCATATCCTACCTCTTGACAATGGGAACACCCTCCATTCATTCTTTAAGTATTTATTTAGTGCCTACTATTTTCAGGCAATGTGTTAAGTACTAGGGATATAAAAGAGAATAAAATTGAGATTCTTGTCTGAAAAATCTGTAGGAGAAAATAAAAAAGGAATTAAAAGGAAAATATCAGGTAGTAATAATGTGTTATAAAGATATGTGTAGGTATGATTAGGATAAATACTGAATTTCTCTATTGAGTTGATTTTTAAGCTAGGACCTGAGTGATGAGAAGGATGGAGTTATGGGAGGCCCTGAGGGAAGAACACTGCCATTAATGTGAAGACACATTTGAGAGCAAAGTTCCATAGTCAGAGAGGACTTGATATCAAGGACAAGAAAAAGGGTCAGTGTGTGCACAGGAAGGGAACCTAGGAAAGTGTTCTATTGTAATCTTTAGACTAAATCCCTGATCTCCAACTTTCTCCACAGAGCAGTTCACTGTGAGAAGCTCTACAAGCCACCAGGTGGTTATGGTGGGTGGACAGGCTGAGTTCAGCTGCCAGCTGTTTCCACAACAGAGTGCACAGCACATGGAGATGGGCTGGTTTCGGAATCACACCTCCCAACTGGTTTACCTGTATGAGGATGGGGAAGCACATTCTGGAGAAGGCACTCAAAACTATATGAATCGCATGGTGTTCCTGAAAGATGCATTAGCAGAGGGCAAAATGACCCTCAGAATCTATAATGTCAGTGTTTCAGACAGCGGAAAGTATCACTGTTTTTTTAAAGATGGTAACACCTATGGAGAGGCCATAGAGGATCTGAGGGTGGCAGGTAAGAGTGGAGGAGAGTTATCTACCTATTTCCACGGTAATGTGACTTGACCCATAACTCTGAATACATGAATGCTAGACCATGAGGAAATGATCTCAGGCAATTAAAAATTTATAACTGTTTGATATAAAACAATAATGTAATTTATTGAAAAATACCGAGAACAGATAATAACCCAGATACTGTTAACAATGTGTCATGTTTCCCTCAGGTCAAGTTAAAGTCACTGTGTTAGTCCATTTTTGTTGCTATAAGTGAATTAACAACCCTGGATAATTTATAAAGAAAAAGTTTATTTAGCTAATGGTCCTGTAGGCTCTATAAGAAGCATGGTGTCAACATCTGCCTCTGGTGAGGGCTTGAGGAAGCTCCCACTTATGGCAGAAGGCTAAGAGGATCTGGGGTGTGTAGATCACATGGCAAGACAGGAAGCAAGAGAGTGGGGGAGGGAGGCATCAGGTTCTTTTTAATAATTGGTCTCATACTATTAAGAGTGAGAATTCACTCATTACCTCAAGGATGGTACCAAGCCAGCCGTGGGGAATCCATCCCTATGACTCAAACATCTTTTGGTAGGTCCGATCTCCAACATTGGGCATCAAATTTCAACATGAGATTTGCAGGGGAGAAATACCCAAACTATCTCAGTCACCTTTGTATTCCTCTGTGGTGCCATTCATTTGGCTTATGTATAGGCATCTATAAAAATTAGAAGAAATCTCTAAGACAGTACAATTTTATTAACATTGAATCTCCAGACTTATCCACTTAACTGCACGCCGGCTATTCGCTCATTATTGTATAACTGCCTCTAGGAAACCAGCAAAGGTCTCCATGTGAACTCACTTGGACATAGGGTAGGGTTGTTCAGTCAGTATCTTTGCCCTTTGAAGCCTCAGGATTCAGATCCTCTTTTATTCCCTACACTTCACTAAAAGAGACGTAGGGTCATTAGCTCCTGTCTCTTTAAAGTGGATACTACAGAGTCAGAAATAGCTAAAACCTCCCCGAATTCCCATGATTTCCCTGACTAGGTTCTTTTATTTATTTATTTATTTATTTATTTATTTATTTTTATTGAGTCATAGCTGTGTACAATAATTCAGTCAAGGAGTACAGTGTGTGGGCTTCACATACAATTGGAGATATTTTCATCAACCTGATTAATATAATATTCATGATATTTTCTCATTTACTATGTGAAAACAATTTTGATCCGTATTTAGAAGTTTTCTCCTGACCCTTCAA
>CAUYRH010078056.1:0-10679 GCA_963574655.1 Perodicticus potto
GCCTGTAGTCCCAGCTACTTGGGAGGCGGAGGCAAGAGACTCGCTTGAGCACAGGAATTGGAGGTTGCTGTGAGCTGTGATGCCACAGCACTCTATCCAGGGTGACAGCTTGAGGCTCTGCCTCAAAAAAAAAAAAAAAATTATTTTCTTGTTATCAGGAAGAGGACATTCTAGAGATGTTTTAGCCAATTTTTCTCAATACATAAAATGTCTGACTCAGTTCAAACTTAGGGGATTTTTATAGCTAGTCTTAGTACAAATATAAGAAAAGAACTGTCAACAAGATATTTGTTAAAAGTCTTAATGATTTATGGATTTAGACTCTGTTATTTTATTTGCATTGCTACTTCTATTTACAAGCAGCTGCACCTTTTAGTCATTTATTTTACAGCCTATAACTCCTACATAATGTTAGGGGATATGAGGCTGTTCTTCGTGTAGTTCTGGTTAGTCACAGAATGACTATTATCATAGGACCAAAACAAATACATGAAAATGTTTTCTGCATCAACATGCATGGATGATAAAAATTACAATATAGGCTATGTATAGCTATGATGTATGTTCAAGAAATGATGGCCAAAATCTATTTTATTTTTCTGAACTGTTGATATGATGATTTGGGTCACTTATGTACATTTTTGCAAATGTTGCTTTGGCAGATATCTTTATATTGAAAGATGAAGATGAGTCACCAGCAGGAGCATAAATTCCAATATTATCTGGTTTAGTGGTAGTTTTATACCAAGTTCTTTCCCCCTGTTTCTTCTGTGACTGACTAGAAGTTCATTCACAATGTTGCTAACTAAAGGCAAGGGCAAAGTCTGTGTCCATGAAACAGTCTAGGGTAGTGGTTCTCAACCTGTGGGTCATGACCCCTTTTTAACAATGAAAATACACTGCGGCATTAGGAAGGTTGAGAACCCCTGGTCTAGGGTAACATGATCAAATGGCAACCGAACCTACAGCCTGGGTCTCCCAGAAACACAATCTATTCAATGTGGCTCAAAGGAGTAGGGCACTGGCTCCCTATGCCGGAGGTGGCGGGTTCAAACCCAGCCTCGGCCAAAAACTGCAAAAAAAAAAAAAAATTAAACAGGAACAAATGAAAAAACATGTATGTGTATGAATATAGTCTAACATACTCATTTTTCTTTTCTTTCTGGTTCAATATTTAGAGCCAGAATTCCAATAATTCAGAAATTATTAAGGATTTGAGCTTGCTGTGTTTTTATGCAGATCAAAATGGAAATATAGATGACTAAAAGGAAGTGGACTTCCATGGATTGAATTAATACATAAGGTAGATCTTAAATTATGGAGTATGCTTGATAAAAGCAATTTAAATTTAAAATAAACGTGGCGGTTTAAAGAGCTGCTTTATATATTTTTTTAGCAGATGGTATAGCATTTATCTTTACACTATTGATGATTAGCTCAGATTCTTGAAACTGAAAACACTATCACCATGACCAAGCTATACAATCTTCTCCAAATATTATCTACTAGAGAATGTGTATGTTTTGTAAAGTACATGTTTACACTATGTGAAATCTGAAGGAAACATGTTTAAAAAGTGAAAATAGATTTATGTAACTGCTAGATTAAGCAGTGACTAAAGGAACGTAAAGTAGGTGTGTAGGAGGGAATAAAGTAATGTAGTTCAAGGAGGCTGACCTAACAGAAACCAGACAATAAAAGACTAAAAAGTTACTGTGTTGAGAAGTACTTACCAATTTTCACACGTATTACGCTAAAAATTTATTACCAGAATTAATGGAATTTTGGCCTGTAACCAGAATTATTTGAAATGGTTTAAATTTCTAACTTTCTTTTCAATTTCTTAGCCTCCTAAAAATATTTAGGTTAGGAATGAAATAATAAGCTATTTATGATGATGAGAGCAATATTTCTGTAGCCAGATACTTTGAGTGTGAATCATTTTTCTAATTAAAATTAAAATTTCCATGATCCTATGACAATGAAATGGATGCCAAAATAACGCAGTAATGGGATAAAAAAAACTTCTATTTAGCAGATTAAAAAATACCATTCTGCAGAATTCCAATTGCTTCTGAGTAGAAATCAGAATTATTAGCTGCATATCATGTAAAACTGTAGGAAGCTACTCAGACATAGACTAACCAAGACACTGTTGCTATGGTGACTAAGCAACGACAGCAAATGGCTACTTCATTAGGAGCCCCATGAAACTATAAATGCTGGAATAATAGATGGTAACTATCTGGCAGCATGTAGCCACCAATGTGGGCTGGGTAGGATTCAGAGAAAATTGCTTAAAAAAGAAAGTAAATTAAAAAAGAGAGAGAGAGAGAGAAGGTAAATTTTAACATGCTGTTTGAAAAATTAAGAAGAGAGATTCTTGTGCTAATTAGAACCAAATCAAGCCATGAAAAAAAAATTTGTAGAAAAGAGTGGTCGACCTTTCAGGGAAGAAAGCTTCATTTAGGACCAGCTGCTGTGGTACAGATACTGATATTAAAGAGTGAAACCACTGGGACTGTCATTTAGGACTGCAAAGCAGGAGAGGACTCATTGATTCATGAGTCCTTGATGGGGTTTCAAGCCATATGGTCTCTCTCCATCAAGAGGATGAATAAAGAAGCGAGAGGATTTCTGCACATGTTTCAACTTTGAAGAGTTTAAACTTCAAAATCAAAAATGAAAATAAAAGCTGGATATGAACTTCTGTGATACAGTGACAAATGATTAATGCTAGAATTGGATTTATCCTGAAGAAGTTAAATGATCTTAGTATTCCACATACTTTTACTCCAATTTCACAAAAAACAAAAGTTACAAACTGAAAAAACACCAACCTAAACACTTTTGTTCTTTTTCTCACGAATTTACATCATCACTAAGAACTTTTAGCTGATACCTTATAGGAGTTAACAAAATATATTCTTCTATTTTAGTAGATGTTAATGTTCTGGCCTTCTGATATAATTCCACAAAAATGAAATTCTAGTTCAAAGTAAAGCAATTATTCTAATTACATGACATGTAGCTAGTTAAGCAGAACACGCTGCCACGAACAATTAGCATATAGCATCACATGATGGACAAGTACATTGGCAGTAGCAGTTCTAGTTATATTTCTCAGAAAACTACCCTCACTATTGACAAAGACCGGCAATACACAAAACTTTGACTTCCAATAAATATTAGGCATATAACTGTGCTTGTTTTTGCCCTTGCCTTTCTTTTACTTTTTTTTTGCAGTTTTTGGCTGGGGCCGGGTTTGAACCCACCACCTCTGGTATATGGGGCCAACACTCCACTCCTTGAGCCACAGGCGCCGCCCTGCCCTTGCTTTTATAAGTGTAAATGTCAAGTCAAAAAGTCATACTAAGCACCACAGTTTATCCTTCCAATCTTGTATTAGGTCCTTCTAATCTTGATCTGTTTACCCCAGTAACTTGTACATACAGTTCCCATGAAAGTTTCCCACCCCCAATCATCTACTACTCATCTCTCTGCTTTTCCAGTACTTCCTATGTGAATGGCTTTCTCATCAGCACTGCTCAAAACATACAAATTAGTACTAGAATCATCTCTCCTACCATACTCAGCTACCTTAACCACATATAGGTTGCCATTATTAAAATTTCAGCCTCAATTTCTTATGTACTATTTTACCTTTCTTGTTAAACTGAAAGGCCTTTTTAGAGGTAGGTGGGCAGGGGGATGTGTATCTTACATACCACTCTGTCTTTGTAGAGTGCAGAATAGTGCCTAATTAGTGCTGAGTATCTCTTGCACTTCTTTTTTTTAAAAAAAGAGATGGGGTCTTGCTATGTTACCCAGGCTAGCCTCAAACTCCTGGGCTCAAGTGATCTTCCTTCCTTTCCCTTCTGAGTAGTTGGGACTACCAGTGCACCATTGCACCACCCAGTATTTTTTTCTCTTTAGCATTCTGAATGTTTCTAAAAAAAAAAATGTAAGAGTTAACAAAAACCTTTCCTCACATTGCTATATTTGTACTTTTGACCAGGATTCCTCTCTATCGACTGCTAATCATCTCAGCTTCACCATTTCAGTGTCTTTCTTACTCCATCTTTTTTTCCACACACTGGATTATAAATAACCCCTCTAATTTCTATTAAATACATATTTATACTGTCTTCTCACCAGCTACCTTCTATCCCCCAAAAAAGCCTCTCTTTTCAAACTGATATCACATCTCTACCATCTCAACAGACTGTCAGAGGCAATCCCCAAGGAGGCAAATAACAGCGTGTAGCCAAGGCTGCCATGGAGAGAGAGGCAAAGCAAACAGGGAAGAAGGGGCAACTAACTACTGGAGGAGGAAGGCTTTCGGGGGAAGTGATGGCCTGACCAGAAGTTTGCAGTGCAAAAAAAAGGGACGAGATAAGGGCAGAAACAAAAGTGGTAAATTTAAGGAATGGTGAGAAACCCTCAGAAGTTCAAGGAGAGAAAGAGAAAGGAAAAAAGAGCAAGAGAAAGATAAGGGAAGAGAATAAAGAGAGGGAGGAAAGAGGAGGAAGTCTGAAAAAGCAGGGCTACAGGAAAGGTTCGCTTAAAAATGAAGATTAACTGGTGGCGCCTGTAGCTCAGAGGGTAGGGCGCCGGCCACATACAACGAGGCTGGTGGGTTCAAACCTGGCCGGGGCAAGCTAAACAGCAATACCAACAACAACCAAAAAATAGCCAGGCGTTGTGGCAGGCACCTCCCAGCTACTTGGGAGGCTGAGGCAAGAGAATCACTTAAGCCCAAGAGATTGAGGTTGTTGTTAGCTGTGATGCCACTGCACTCTACTGAGGGCAACATAGTGAGACTCTATCTCAAAAAAAAAGAAGATTCACTTTGGCAGCATGAATGAGAATGACCCAGGATAACCAGAGATTGGTGTCAGGGAGAACAATAAATAGGAGAATAAGTCAAGAAGCTGCTCAGTACCAGTGGGCTGAAGGGAAGAACAGTGTGCAAGTACAGTAAGTGGCCATGATTTCAAGAGGGTTTGGGGGCCTAATATAAGCCTGGCTCAGTATTAGGTACTGCAGGAGAAGCCAAAAGGGAAAAGTTATTTCTAATGAAGCATTGAGTGAGACTTAGTATCCAAATGAAAGAACTTTGAACTTCTGAGGGTTCCTCACTGGTGATCAGTGGGATGTGTCACCCTTTTCCCCCAAGCTTCAGTCCCCCATTTCTGCCTGGCAAAGCCCTCTCTGAGCTGTCACCTCCTGAGAAAAATCTTCCCTCACTCCCTTGGCATCTTCCTCCTTTCCCCATGTACTTTATCCCTCTACTGTAGCACTCAGTATTCCCACAGCCACCTGAAAAGAGAGCACAGCATCAAGTTAAAGAAGGAAAAGCAATCCGACGTGTTACTCCATTATACTCCATTAAATACATGCAAAGTGTCTATTACTTGTCAGGGACTGCATTAACTGCTGATCTGCACTTCTAAAATCCATTACCAAAAACTATAATAGAAATCTTCAGTGAAAGTAAATGAAAACAAGACTATCAGAGAAAAAACAGTAAAAGGTTTTTTTTTCAACAGCTTTATGAAAGTGTAAGTGACATAACATAAACTGCAGATACTTAACGTATGTATTTTGGTAAGTTTTCACATAAAATCATGTGCTATTTGTTTTAGAAAAATGGCCCAGCCTTATAACCTAGGTTTCTCAGTGTTGAATTTTATTTTTCCTGGGGAGAAATCAACAAACTGAAATAGATATCATTTAAAAAGTTATTATTCATCTCTCTGGTTAATCATCTCAAATTTTTATTTTACCTTTTTAACCGAGTAACTCTGGAAATTTCTGTATATAAGTAATAATGTAATTTTAGAGCTATGGTTATTACAACATAATATACATTCTCAAAATTTATTTCTGGTTAGGTTGTAAGGTCATATGGAACAAAATGTGTAAGATACAAAAAGATACATGATTATAAACAAGTCTCCCTTAGGCACCCTGGATCTTTTCCTCAGAGGCGACCATAGACATAATTTCTAGTGCATATTTTAAGATACATTCTATGACACTTAAACAATAACCATCTATTTTAGAATCAAAGGCAGCACATGAAAGGAAGAAAACAGGTGTATTTTTCCTAACTCCAAGAGAATCTGACAATTCCTTTACACTTGAGTTAATTACAATAAGATCAGTTACAATGTTGATGAGGAAATTCAAATTGAACTTCCTATAAAGAGGAAATAAAATTTCTTGAAATATTAATAAACAAATAAAAAGGCACCATCGTTTCAAAATTAAGAGGTATATAAAAATAAACCACAATAATTAAAAACCAATTGGATTTAGCTGGGGAAGTTCTTAAATACATTTTAAGAAACATTCTACATTTTAGGGCTAAAAATCCTTGGGTAGGGGCAGCCCCTGTGGCTCAGTGGGTAGGGCGCCGGCCCCATATCCCGAGGGTAGCGGGTTTGAACCTGGCTCTGGCCAAACTGCAACAAAAAAATAGCTGGGCGTTATGGTGGGTGCCTGTAGTCCCAGCTACTCGGGAGGCTGAGGCAAGAGAATTACCTAAGCCCAGGAGTTGGAGGTTGCTGTAAGCTGTGATGCTACAGAACTCTACTGGGGGTGACAAGGTGAGACTCTGCCTCTTAAAAAAAAAAAAAAAATCCTTGGGTAGAATGTTTCTGCTTTGCTCTAGCTCTCTAATTACCGCTGTCTTTGGGGGAGAGCTAGTCACACAGGCCAATGAATCTGATGGGAAAGATTAAATGTCTGTGAGGCATTTAAGAAAAAATTATACTTAAAGTCAACTATGGTATTCATTCATCTTATTTCAATATAAAGGCAATAAGTAAAAATATAAGCCAGTGATAAAGAAAACAGACTTCTGAGATAGTTTAAATTATAGATGAAATAGCAATCAGGTTAAATACATCATTATATTGTTCTTGTCCATACTTTATTTGAAAGCTGAACCTCTTTGTGAAGAATTCTTTATCTGCTAGACTAGTATCTCTCAAAACATACTATAAGACTCACCAAGTCCAAACCATCAAGACTCCTGCTCAGAATGCATATTTCTAGTTCCAACTCAGATCTATTGAGCTAGGCCCTAGAATCTACATTATTAATTAAGGCGCCAATTGATTTATATACACAAACAAAAGTGAGAATGACTAGGTACTATGTAAGCCATATAGATGCAGAAATCCTGTTTTTCTTATTCAATGTAGGCACAGTACCAAGCACAATGCCTGACAAAGATGTCCTACAATGTTGGAGGTTTAATGAATTGGGACAGACTGCAGAATATTTTGGTATGTTGTCAATATGTGTACCAAACTGATTTTGAAACTGCATGCTTCATCCCTGATAGAGATTTGAATAAAAAGCAGACAAATAGCTTTGGCAATTAACAGCTCAATAGAGTTTGTTTATTTGCATGATTCAGTTTCATAGCAAAGCACTTGGAAAGATGTCAGGAAATTTAATTAGCAATATTTTATTATATAGCTGCATTTCAGATAGATGGTACAAATGTATCACATTAACAACGAAGACCAAGTAACTCAAAGTAAGGCCTGTAAAATCAGATATTCGACATATTTTCTATTTTGTGATTTTCTAAATACAATGACATCTGCTCTAACCAGAACCACTTAAAAAGCACAAAAGGGGCATCTTAGCCACCAAAACAGATGTTACAAGGCCAAGCATGACAGCTTTGGGCACTTGACTCATAGGTGAGCCCATAAGACCTTCACTCAAGAGTCTATTCAGTCTTTTTTTTTACACACACCACTCATTCTAATGGAATTTTTAGACTGGATTCTTGGCTCACAGGAAATTAAAAACACTAAATCAGAAGGAAGAGAGGGGCTGCAACATATGGTAACACAATCAACATGACAAAAAGATAGCTGACAAGAGGGGACTGAAGAACTCTATAAAACAAGACAAGAACCTGCAAAACATAGTACTCTGGGGCCATGTTGTGAAGGGACAAACAACTCTCCTCTTCTTGACAGTGCTGAAGGCATCTACCAAATAATTAAAAAATGGGTGTTCTTATGAAAAACCAAGTTAAAGAGAAGGCTAAATTATGTTCCCAATAAACTCTGTACACATGTATGAGCTATAGGTATAGGTAAAATACGTAATATAGTTTAGAAAAATTCTTATTCATTAAAGTTAACTAGGCTTGGTGCCCATAGCTCAGTGGTTAGGGCACCAGCCACATATACTGAGTTTGAACCTGGCCCGGGCCTGCTAACCTACAATGACAACTGCAACAACAACAAAAAATAACCAGGAGTTGAGGTGGGCACCTACAGTCCCAGCTACTTGGTGGACTGAGGCAAGAGAATCGCTAAGCCCAAGAGTTTGAGGCTGCTGTGAACTGTGATGCCATGGCACTCTACCAAGGGTGACATAGTGAGACTCTGTCTCAAAATTAAAATAAAATAAACTAAAAAAATCATTATTTTAAGTTATAGTACCCTGGCGTGACAGCTCACAGCAACCTCCAGCTCTTGGGCTTAGGCGATTCTCTTGCCTAAGCCTCCCAAGTAGCTGAGACTATAGGCGCCCACCACAACGCCCAGTTATTTTTATGTTGCAGTTTGCCCGGGGCTCGGTTTGAACCCACCACCCTCGGTATATGGGGCCGGAGCCCTGCCCACTGAGCCACAGGCACCGCCCTAAGTTACTAACTTTTTAAAAGAGTTTAGTAACAGCTATTTTAGAAAACTCAACTATTAGAAATAATTTATTGCTCAAGGAAAGTAAAAGGTATAAACATACCTAACAAAGAGGTAATTTTCAAAACAAACTGTACCTTTAAAATTTTAATTAACACTGTTAGCAAAAGTTATCTTATATATTCAAAAGACTATATACAGGTAGCAATAAGCTGTTACTTATTCACCGTTTAGGGCCCACATACAGATTACATCTAGAAAATTAATGGGACTGTATTCTGAATTATTTTCAACTTGAAGTATAATTTTAATGAAAAAGAAATATCTAAAGTTTTATAGTATAAAAAACAATGCTATTGAAACACACTAATGATATCATAAATAGAAGTTTAAACTTCTATTAGTTAGTAATTTAATGACATAATAAAATGCCATATGGCATTCAATGTAATTAGATAACAAGAGTTGAAAGTTCTGTGAACGATAGCATTTGGCCATCACTACATCCACCCCCTCCAAAATAAGTGTGTGTACCAGACAGTACTGATAAACAACAGATTCGTAAATTAATTTAAAATATTTCTTGTTCGGGCAGCGCCTATGGCTCAAAGGGGTAGGGTGCCAGCCCCATATGCTGGAGGTGGCGGTTTCAAACCCAGCCCCGGCCAAAAACTGTACACACACAAAAAAATTCTTGTTCATGTTAGCCTCATAAGGGGTGTGTGTATACGAGTGTCTCAATATAACTGCATCATTTTGGACTATGAAATCAGGTCTTAAAAGCTAATGATCTTGGGCAGCGCCTGTGGCTCATTCAGTAAGGCACCAGTCCCATATACCAAGGGTGGCAGGTTCAAACCCAGCCCCAGCCGAACTGCAACAAAAAAATAGCCGGGCGTTGTGGCGGGTGCCTGTGGTCCCAGCTACTCAGGAGGCTGAGGCAAGAGAATCACCTAAGCCCAGGAGTTGGAGGCTGCTGTGAGCTGTGGGATGCCACAGCACTCTACTGAGGGCGATAAAGTGAGACTCTGTCTCTACAAAAAAAAAAAAAAAAAAAAAAAGCTAATGATCTAGCCATGAAGCAAAATTAGTATTTACCTTTTTGAAACTACAGAGAATGTTGCATACCAAAGAACAAATTAATTATCTACAATGAGCAACACAAAAGCAGGAAAAATGTCTTATTCATCTTTTCATTTGAATGTCTGGTACATAATAGATGCTCAAGGTTTACTGAATGGGTTTATATAGATTTGTGAAGGCTGGGCTGTAACAACTTTATTATTACGGTATATGATATGGATTTTGACAGGAAAACTCTGGTCACCCTACAGTATTAACATTAGTTTTAACAGATAATGGTATTTTTTAATTCCTCACCCAAACTATGATATATATATGTATTATACTTATCATGATATGTCATACCAAAGAAATGCCATTTTAAAGCGAAAAGGATTTCTTTCATTGAGATTCTAAACTTAACTCTGGAATAAATTAATGAAAGTTAATTCAATTTTAAAAGAACTCAACAAATAAAGTGTTAGAATTTAACAAAAGAAAAAAGTTCTGGGCTTGGCGCCTGTGGCTCAACGGGCTAAGGCGCCAGCCACGTATACCTGAGTTGGCGGGTTCGAATCCAGCCAGGGCCCGCCAAACAACAATGACGGCTGCAACCAAAAAATGGCCGGGTGTTGTGGCGGGCGCCTGTAGTCCCAGCTACTTCGGAGGAGGAGGCAGGAGACTCGCTTGAGCCCAGGAATTGGAGGTTGCTGTGAGCTGTGATGCCACAGCTCTCTATCCAGGGTGACAGCTTGAGGCTCTGTCTCAAAAAAAAAAAAAAAATCAATCAATAATAATAATAATAATTATCCTTGGCTACAAGGATCAATAAGCATGGTGCAAGTCCAAAATTGGACAGGCCGTTGCTGGACAAATGTCCTCACAAAAGTGCTTTTTTGTATAAGGCTGAAATGGCCTTTGTGCGGGTTGTGGGTT
>CAUYRH010078057.1:0-20133 GCA_963574655.1 Perodicticus potto
GTCACTCACTAGTAAGCATGTGTTAAACATTGATGCTTAGTAGTTCTTCATTAGGGCTGTGGGGAAAGAACACCTGAGGAGAGCACGTGGCAATCCTTACGCAGGCAGCCCTCATATGTAATTACCTGAACTCTCCATATCTGTTTATGTCAATTACCTTAACTCTCCACACCTGTTTTGTCTGACCTTAATAAATAGCCATTGTGGGGGGGGGGCTCGGGGCTACCCTGCAACTAAGGTTAGCCCGCCTCCCACAAGCTTGTACTTCAAATCCGTGTCACGCCTGGTTCCTTCCTGCGGTGTCCGAGACCAGGCCATAGGGGTTCTGACATACATATACACACACACACACATATATAACTCCAGCTTTATTTATGATCAAATATAAGGCCAAATGATATTCAGATATTCTGGCATTATCCAAGCATATATTTAGGACTAATTTCAAACAGAATTCTGGACTGAATAGGTTTTGACTCTTATCTCATGTAACACTACCTTTCTGGAGTCCTCATATGTTGTTTCAGTCCAGTTTAGTCCTTAAATATATAGTAACTTGCAATCACTTGTTACTGAACCCCTTGGGTTAATCCTGTCACTTTAACTGGATTTTAAACTTCTTAATGATAGAGTTTATTTCTATTTTCCTGCTCACTTTGTGTCATTCACAGAGACTAAGTTAGGTCTTGGAGACATGGTAGGGGCTTAAGGAGTACCTTATATTCCAAATTAAATAGTCTTTCTTATTATTATAATTATTATTATTAATTCAAAAGAGAGGATCTATTGATGTTTTAGGGAATGAAAGACCTTTACAAATGTAATACAAATACCAAGTTAAATATATTTTAAGAATTAAAAGGCTGCTTTACTCTCTTACTTTATTCCTGGCTTGTGGTATGCTAAGGAGTTGGGTAGAATTCAGCAAAGCTCTGTGTACCTTGTTCACGAGCCTGTCTGGCGACTCCTTCTCTGTGTTTACATCTTCCCCTTTGTTTATCCTAATGTTCTGAATGAATTTTATGCTTCCACATTGACTTGTCACTGTGGTCGTGGCTTAAAAATCTGCTTATATAGACAGAAGTACCAAGGTCACTATTTGTTTTCTTCTAGATTAACTCTAAAGAGAGTTTCACATGGTAATTTTTACATCTGTAGCAAGCAGCTCATCAGAAGCTTCTATTTATTTCATCCAGAAATTTGCAGAGTGTCTTTATAAAATAGAGCCCCTAAACTTACCGAGTTTTAGCGCTGGATAAGATTTGGGAGCACTTCTTAATTTTACAGAAGTTGAAAGGGTGGCCTAGAAATAGAAAATGACTCAGCCAAGGACACACAGTCAATTTTTAAAAAGCTTTTAAAAGCTCGTGGTGAGCAAGCAATTGTGTAGTACTGGGCGGGGGGTGTCACCCTAAGTAGTCCTTATCAACAAAGAATGGTTTTTGCCTGTCGGGAGGCTTTTGGCAATGTCTGGATACAATCTTTTCCCCCCACAACTTGTGGGAGGACTTTTACCGGCAGCTAGTGGATAGAAGTCAGGGGTGCTTATAAACATGCTATAATACATAGAGGATGCCCCCACATGAAAGTATTATAAGGCCCTGAATATTAACAGCATTGTGATTGAAAACACTGACCTTAATAAAAAGGAAAAAAAGAACCAGAATCAAAACCAAAATCCTCTGTGATTCATATGGTAGTTGTGCCTTAACAAACTGCCTTTTTTTTCTATTTATGGCTAGGTGCATTTCCATCACCTACTATTGCCGTAGAATTCATTTCCACAATCCTCAAGGTGAGGGCAGTGGCGAGGAGGGGTGGGATTTACCGCCAGGAAGAGCGAGACTGAGTGTCATGTGAGCATCCAAATTCTATTACCTAAAAGACGTTAAAGGTACCCTAAGATCCTCTTTATAGTTTTCTTGTCTCTTAGAAATCATGGGCACAGAAGATAATTTAGTCCAGGAAAGCTCTTTGAACAGATCAGGGAGTTTTTTAAGTTACTTAAAACAACAATAAACAGGCAGCGCCTGTGGCTCAAAGGAGTAGGGAGCCAGTCCCATATGCCAGAGGTAGAAGGTTCAAACCCAGCCCCGGCCAAAAACTGCAAAAACAAACAAACAAACAAACAAACAAAAAACCCCACCAATAAACATCAGAAAAATCCCCGGATTGTGTGGAAATACCATTCTACCTGCTCATGTTTCCCTATGACAGATTCAGTTTCTAAGCCCTGGGATATTCAGCTTCCATCACATGTCAGTGATTTTGGTTACTGAGAATACCATTTGTCCCTCAGGAAGAATTCTGGGATTTCAGCAATACCAAAAGTTTACAGATCATTAACCAAATCATAGGTTCCTTACGGCAGTCAGTCTTGGGGGGTCCAAATGAGATGTATACACTTTATATGATATCAGTATTACCAGGTCCAATACCTGTGCTTATATTTGTAATAGGAAGTGAATATTCAAGATAAGGATTCGTATTTTCTGTTTTAACCCCCATATTGGTCCTCATGATTCCCCAAACTCTCTGTTCATTGTCTTTTGTCCTTATTCCTCCTATGTGCACTAATGTTCTCAATTTTCTCCTTGTAACTTACTCTTGTCCTTGGGTCTCTCTTGTGGTATTCACACATAACTATTAATGCAGCCTGATTTTTCACTTTTCTTGAGGATATATATGTCTTGAGTGATGAATATAAACCATTAGGAAGCAGATAAAGAAGGTGTTTTTAAATATCAGTTGATAGGGCACCACTGTAGTTAGCAGGTCATCTGTGTCAGGTTAAGTTTGGGAAAAAAGCAGAGGAAGGATTGAGGAGATTTCATAGATGTGGTGGGGCTAGATTGGAAAACTGGGGGATTTTAGAGAGAGGAAATTAGATGTTGAAGGTGAGTGGAAGGAGCATGACAAGGTAAGCGAGTTGTGAAGCTGAAGGAGGTATTAGATGACATGCTGAATTGTGTGATAAAGAGGCCAGAGGCAGAATAATCATGCACTACAATAATTTCTATGGTTCTTATCATATTCTATATTTTCTCCCAAAGCCCTTTCTTTCCCTTTCTTTGATTTCCAACCATCATCTCTTAAACCTTCTAGATTTGTACACCTGTAATGTGAAGTAGATGCTCCGTGAGGACGTTTGACTATCTAGTTATATCTTTCTTCACCACCTCTTCAGCATTAAGCTTCCTAGCAAAAAACCGGCTATGCTTGCATAAAGAGATAGAGGACACGTCTCACACATTGTAACTGAGTCATCTTTCCAAATGATTTTTGTCAACAACCAACTCAAAGAGGTATTCCAGAATCCAAGGTCACATGTCAGCTCTGGATATCAACA
Organism: Perodicticus potto; assembly: GCA_963574655.1. Taxonomy (NCBI): domain Eukaryota; kingdom Metazoa; phylum Chordata; class Mammalia; order Primates; family Lorisidae; genus Perodicticus; species Perodicticus potto. The sequence continues at coordinate 3,350 of CAUYRH010078057.1, forward strand.
GTCAGGGCTAGTACAAAAAAAGAAGCAGGAGAAATGGAAATGAGGAGAAATCTGACTTTAAACTTCAGTTTTCTTTAAGTCATTCATCAGATAAGGTCCTCCACAGGGTGATTTTCATAATAATGCATACTACTCAATTACCTTAAATAAAATTTTTCTTTTTTTAAATAACCTTGAAACTTTAATCCTTTCTTCTTTCACTTTTTAGTGGCAGATTTGATAATTTGGAGATTGTTTTACTACTTTTTAAATAATTCTTAATGGAGAAAAGGCACTTTAATGACAAAAGTAAGTAAATAATTTAAAATAAGGGGAGATAAGATGGATGTGGTAAAGTAACTGGTTTATTTTTCTAATGGAATATATTCTATTGACTGAATTAAACATTAAGTGATACAGTATTGCAAACATGTACAAAAGGAAAACTCAAATAATTTTTTTGTTCATGCTTCCAGTTCTTTGTAGTACATTACATCAGTTAATGGCAATTTGTATAATTTGTGTAATGACATAAATTGCCACAAACCTTCACTCAGTGAAGTGCTGTCAGAATCATAAATCAGGAGTCAGAGAATGAGTTTGGGAAGCATAGTCTGTCTGCCTCAGGGTGAAAGAGGAAAGGATCAGGGTGGCAGTCATTCAGTGGGTAGCTGTGTGGGTTGAAGGAAAATGAATGGAATGGCTTGAGAAAAGCGTGACGGAGCTGGACCTCCATGAGCTAATCCTCTACATCAAGGGGAATAATGCTTCACAGCTACATGTTGTCTCACTTAACTTCTAAAATTACTTTCCCTAACTTATGATTACTTCTCTGCAGGGATCTAAGGACAATGCTGAGAAAAAATCTCAAACCATTTCAGAGACTTTCCAATAGCGGTTACTTATTTTGCATAGAAAATACACACACACGTTATTTTCTTTATCAAATACATAAAGTTTCACTGGTGAATCTTCCCAGCAGGAGCCATGTTTGTACTACTTCTAATTAGCCATAGATCTGGCCTTCTTCATGTACACATGTGAATTTTATTTTTTATTTACTTATTTTTTTAGACAGAGTCTCACTCCATCACTCTGGGTAGAGTACAGGGGTGTCATTATAGCTCATAGCAACCTCAAACTCGTGGGTTCAAGTGATCCTTTTGCCTCAGCCTCCCATGTAGCTGGGACTATAGGTGTGCACCACCATGTCCAGCTATGCATAGGAAATTATTTATGGGACGATGTGGTGCACCTACATCTTAAAAAAATACTAGGACAAATATTATTTCATGTGTCTCAGAATCCCTTGCTGTCTCATTCTCTCTACCTTCTGCAATACCTTTTGCTTTCACCTGCACGAGCACATACACACACAGCATGCAGTTTTTCTTGGGTATGGAATCCTAGTATATAGTGCTTAAATATATATATATGTTCTTGAATAGTAATGGGGAAAATTTTTATTTTTGTAGCAAATTATTTCATATAAACTGTTCTCAACTTCCTCACTTGTATGTGGTGTGTGTCTGTGATGCATGTATAAAAATCTCTCAAGGGTTTGAGATTTTACTCTACAATCGAGCTAACATTTAGACTGGCACAGATTCATAGTTACTAGCAGAAGACAAAGGATTTTGTCAAAGACAAAGAATTTTGTGACTTAGGGCAATAGTAGTAGCAGGATTGTCAGCATTTTTTTCCCACTGGTTCTATAAGACTCAAATCCCTCAGCATGACACAAAGACAGCCAGATGACACAAAGAGGGCCAGGTAAGTTGCATTCTAGTAGAAGAAATGCTTAGCATAAAGAAGCCAAATCTTCTATGATGGGCAGTAAATACGCTTTAACTTTATTTTATTTTATTTTTTTTAATAATGAGAAGGTTTATTACTCATAAAAGAAAAATACCTGCTTTATTAAATCAATCAAGGTTATATAATAAGAAAGAGAAAAAATTTTTGCAGTGAATCCTAAGTTCAGGTTAATGAGCTGCTCATTGAAAATAGCTTACATAACGGTTAAACTAAAACGATATAATATATACTGAGATGTACATCATTTAACAAAACATGTTAATGTACTTGTGATTACTAATTGGTTATAACTGCTGCTAGATATTTATGTACAATTATAACTTTATTTTAGAGGGATTCATAATTGTTATCTTCCAAGACTGCAAGCAAACTTGCCCTTGGCTCTGGGAGAGAAAACAAATGTCTGTCTTCCAAGCTTATTCCATATATAAACTTAAAAAGGTAACCCAAAACAAAGGCAGCCAGTGCCTTTGCTCAAAAGATAGGAAGAAGCCTAAGATGCTCATAGAAAATTGTCTTCCAAAACTTTGTAAGTGGAGAAATGCTCCAATAAATCCAATGACTTTGACTCTCCTTGGGCATGAATCTATGTTCTCTTTTTCATAGAGAGATATTTCTCTCCTCCCACTGCCCCCATTTTTGGAACTAATGAACTTGAGCTACCTAGACAGTAGAAAACTAAACAAAACATTAACTTTGGTCTTTAGCATTGGCAGAGGGTCTAAAGTAATAATCCTTGACATTTATCTCTTTACCTTTTATTGTCTAAGCACTTTGTGAAATTACCTAGTTAGTTAAACTTCCTAACACCTTTGCGAATGGGGTTAAATGATGCAGTTTCTAAAATAGATATATACAAATTATAACTTGATAGGCCTAGTGATATGAGTTTGTACCATAATTGTTCTTGGTGTTTGATGGGATTATGGCCATTTTATGGGCCACTGGTTGTAACTTCTTCTTCACATCATCTGTTTTTATGGTCTAGCAGCTGAACAATCCAAAAAAGACACAACAGTACCACTATCCCTTCCAAGTAAGGTTATCTTATAACAAATAATCTTTAAAATATATTTGTCTCCTAATATAAATGGACACCACTGTACCTCCCTTTCTAATACAAGAAGTAATAATTGGAATATATATTATAAAAGCTTAACATCAAATTAGAAATTAGAAGATCATATGGGTAAGTTTTCCATCTGTAATGAGTAAATACTTCCTAACCAATATTTATTCTTTTGCAATAACGTACAGACTAAGTAGCTATTATAAGTAAAATATGTAACATTGTCATTTATGTTTAACATTGTTAATGCCACTGTATATGCTCCAGACTTCTCAAGATTGTTGGTTTAAAAAACATCACATTGTCTCAAAATTTCACAGGCTCATTATTTTGTCTGTTTTACTGTCTGCTGATGAATGCCTAATACCCAAACAAAGAGTTCACATGGTGTGCACTATGAATATTTATTGAATGAATGGTAGCATAAGCTTTTATCCTTCCACAAAGTCTCTGTGGTGCAAGCCAAATGTACCTAGAAATTCCCACATATATAAAATGAATCTGCCACTATCAATGACATTTCTTGGTCAAGTATTATTACTGTTTCCTTTCTTTCCACCTCACTCAGCATTTGTTCTCAGGAATCCACACAGACATACATGCCAGAGCTTTCATGTTGCCGGACATATGCTGTGTTCTCTACAGTGCAAGAAAGAAAAGAGAAAGTTTTTCTTCCCATTCAATAATAAATATTGTTACTCATAGGCACCAAAAAAAAAAAAAATGTTTAGATCTATGTCACACTAACTTTTATGAGTTCAATTTCTTCACTTAAATTTAAAATTGTGCTCTCTAAATCCTCAGTTTTTGATTATGCAGTCAAAATAAGCAGAGGATTATTCTCTGTCCTCTTCTGGCATCTCTTCTCTTTTCTATCTTACTATTTCCAGACAAAACTGTCCTTCCATGAAGATTGTTTCTCTTGCCCACATGCAAATTAACCCTTGCTTCAGGGACCCTATTTTCTCATACTCAGCACATCTGAATCTTTGTTTACCTTAGCTGCAATATCACTTTAATGATAATTTACATTCCAAAGCAATACTTTCTCTTTTGATGTGGGAAAAAAATAGTCACCTTTGTTTTGAGCAAATAAAAACATTTATTTCAACTATGCATTGGTTAAATAAAATCTTTCCAGAGACATTTTCTGAGTCTCCTAAAAAATGACACAATTTATTCCTCTGATGTAAATCTATATTTTTGTAATTTTTAAGGCCTGGTAAGGAATGCTGGTCATCAAGACACATAGCCCAATCACTTTAGCTTTCTCTCCTATTTTAATGGAAATTTTATACCTTCTTTTAAAAAATTCCATAAATCCATGTTTTCCACTTGAGTCTGAATGATTGACTCCATGTGGCCCTCATTTTATTTTCCTTCAAGGATTATATTATTGATTTTCTGTAGATTAAAAAACAATGATATCCCTTTCTTCCTATTTGCAGTTTCTTTCACTCTTCCAAATCTATGTAAATGATGATAAATATAATCAGCATCATCACCTAAACACAGGTGACTGTGGAGAAGAAAGGCATGAGGCCTAAGAAATAAAAGTTTAGCCTGTTTATGACACAAGTGTCAAGATGAACCAAGAGTTGCCCTTGCGACAGATAATTAGGGAAAGCTGTCAAGCCTGCAGCTTAATCCTGTGTACATCTGCTCAAAGTCAGCTCTGAAAACTGTGGGATCTAGGAAGACAATCTTTTGTAATTACCAAGGCCACTATAATCCATAAAAACATCTGATCAAATTGATTTCCAGTCCATCAAGTGGTATCTGTCAACAGCAACCTTACAGGTCCCCCTGGAGCTGTGACTTCCTCATGTAAACCTCTAAGGTCATTTAAAGGTTCCTTTGCCTTGTAAATATAAAATCATTTTCACTTTTTGACAGGCTGCCTTTTGATGTAGGGCGGTAGGGAAAAGGGGCTGTAAGAAAAAAACGCAATGTTGGAAGCATTCACAAACCGTTCACATCTGGGAGGAAGAAATCCATGAAGTGTCTTCTGTAAGATTGATGGTCTGCAAAGAGTAGCCTGAAATGTGCATAGTTTTTAAAAAGTGAGAATTGTGCTGTGCTTCTGAAGTTGCCCTCTTAATTCTGTTCTCATGGTATGTGTTCCTGAGAAGCCCACCTGTGCCTGTCTCACAACTAAAATGTGCTCCCTGAACCAACCTTGTTCCACTCTCAAGACTCTAAACTCTGGACAGTTTCAAATACAGGTGCTAAAACAATCTTCCTCAATCTCAATTTTTAAAAATGGGTAGGTCATGCCACTTGTCTAATCCTTTTCTCAGCCTGGTGTAATATGCAATTCCTTTGAGCCTTCCTTACCCTAACTTTCACCATGGCCACCGATAGTGCCTCACTTAGGTAAAATTCTCCTTATTCATTTCAAAATTCCAGCCTGCAATCAATTTAAAATCCCCCTCATTTCCTCTGCATTTCTAACGGATGTAGTTTTACCCCTCGACGTGTAGGTACTTCTTTATTATTATTATTATTATTAAATCATAGCTGTGTACATTAGTGCAATCAAGGGGTACAATGTGCTGGTTTCATATACAATCTGAAATATTTTAATCAAACTGTTTAACACAGCCTTCAGGGCATTTTCTTTGTTATTGTATGAAGACATTTATATTCTGCATTTAGTAAGTTTCGCCTGTATGTACTTTCTGAAGTGGTCTAACTGACAGTTTGCTTTACTGCATTTTCTTTGTCTCAGATTCTCCATAGCCCCTCTGTATTAGCTGTCATTCCTTCCTGAAACTGTGCTCTTACCCTCTGCGCTAAGGCATTGTTCTGCTTTTTTACTTTCTCTTTTCTGGGAGATCACATTGTAAGACCATCCCCTAAGGGAAGGAGAGTCCCACAAAATTTCTAGCCCTTAATTTTAAGTTTTTCTCTCTGCATCACCCCTGTAACTCCTGTCTTGTCTAAGTCGATGACTCATTTTTGAGAGTCCAGCAGCTTGAACTTGTATCTCATCTGTTCAGTTGCCTAAAGGCATCTCCACTTAAAAGACCTTGTATTTCTGCAAATCTCAACATGCTCAAAAGTGAATTAATCTCCTACCCACAATTGGCTTCTTTATCAAATTACTTTTTTTTTTTCAGTAAGGCAATTGTCCCTGGAGAGTTTCCTTTCATTATCTATATTCAATTTGTCACCAAGGTGTTTCATTTCTTCCCTCAAATTTTGCCATAGAAGTATTAATAGAAATCTTTTTCTTTTTACTATCAACGTTATCTTCCTCCTCAAATTAAGAACAATTGTATGAGATTGTCTTATTAAAGTATAATTCACGTATCACAGAATAGTATCAATAAATAATAGTATCAGTAAAATAATATCACGTAGTACAACTATCACCACTATCTAGAAACACTACTCCAGAATATTTTCATCACCCCACAAAGAAACCCTATGCTTATTCGTAGTAACTCCCCATTCTGTTCCCCACTCCCATCCTTTAGCCTCTCATAACCACTACTCTGCTTTGTCTCTACAGCTTTGGCTATTCTAGTACAAATGGAATCATATGGTGTGTGGCCTTTCGTATTTGCTTTCTTCCATCTAGCATAATGTTGTCAAGTTATATCCATGCTCTATATACCAGTACTTCATTTCTTTTTATTGCTGAATAATATTCCCCTGTGTGGGTATACTACAATTTGTGTATCCATTCATTAGCTGATGGACATTTAAGTTATTGGCATTGCTTGGCCAGTCTAAGACAATAGATTAATTTTTATGACAAGTAAGATGAAATGAAGAGGTATAAAAGTGTGAAAGTGGAGATAGAACTGTGTAGACTTGGCATCTATATTTGGAAATGGAATCAACCAGAGTTATTGTTGATAGATAGGATGAGTAGAATGAGGGCAAGAAAGGGATCAAAGATGAATATGTAAACTTATTGGTTTTATAGTTCTCTTCCTCTGGAGGTGGAAGATACTTAATGACATAGAGAAAACTGTGTCAATAGAAGGATAACTGGACTCTAAGCACTTGCACCTTAATGAGAGGATGCTTATTTTATACCTTTTCCTTCAAAGAGATCATCTAGGCAGATGAATTTAAATCCAAAACTTTCTTTGTTTTTAATCTGACAAAAGTTTAATAACCAGGATCTATACAGAACTTCAATTAATCTACAAGAAAAAAACCAACAATCCCATACATCAATGGGGAAAGAGATGAACAGTCTTCTCTAAAGACGACAGACATCTGGCCATATGTGGGAACAGGGTGGTTACACTGCAGAAACACCTAAACGGACTTTCCGTAGCAATGAAAATGCTCTGTATCGGCTCAGCGCCTGTGGCTCAACAGGCTAAGGCGCCAGCCATGTACACCTGAGCTGGCGGGTTCAAATCCAGCCCGGGCCCGCCAAACAACAATGACGGCTGCAACCAAAAAAATGGCCGGGCATTGTGGCAGTCACCTGTAGTCCCAGCTACTTGGGAGGCAGAGGCAAGAGACTCGCTTGAGCCCAGGAATTGGAGGATGCTGTGAGCTGTGATGTCACAGGACTCTATCCAGGGTGACAGCTTGAGGCTCTGTCTCAAAAAAAAAAAAAGAAAAGAAAATGCTCTGTATCTTGATTGTGTGGGTAGTTACATACAGACCTTCAGAGCTTATTGAACATTTTGCTCGATCATCGTCATCAATAAAGTTGATTTTTGAAAATGAGAAAGTGAAGAAATTTTTTAATGAAACATACACTTTGGACAAACCTAAAGAGGTTCATACTGGCTGCGAATTTGTGACATGTGGCTTTTATCATTTTGAGGTATGTTCCTCTGTGCCTAGTTTGTTGCGAGTTTTTATCATGAAAGGGTGCTGGATTTTCTTGAATGCTTTTTCTGCATCTACGGAGATGATCATATGGACTTTGTTTTTGCTTCTATGTAATGAATCACTTCCTTTGAATTATGTATGTTAAAGTATCTTTGCATCCCTGGGAGGAAGACTACTTCGGTGGGGTGGATTATTAGTTAGATACAGTGTGGAAATTTGGTTTGCTAGAATTTTTTTGAGAATTTTTGCATCTATATTCATAAAGAACACTGATCTGTAATGTTCTTTTCTGTTGTGTTTTTTCCTGGCTTTGGTGTCAAGGGGACACTGGCTTTGTAGAATGAGTTGAGGAGGAGATTCTCCTTCTAAATATTATGGAACAATTTCTACAGTATGGATCCTAGGTCTTCTTTTTGGGTCTGATAACATTCAGTTGTGACTACATCTAGTCTAGGGAATTTTTATTGGAAGTTTTTTTTTTTTTATTACTATTTTGATCTAGTTGCTCATTTGGGGTCTGTTTAGAAGTTCTACTTCTTCCTGATTGAATTTTGGTAAGCTATGCATTTCCAGGATTTTGTATATGTCTTCCACATTTTTGAGTTTATGTCGATAGACATTTTCATAGTGTTTTCAGATCATACCTTGTATCTCTATGGGATCAGCTATAATATCTTCTTTTTCATTTCTGGTTCAGCTCATTTGGGTCCTTTCTCTTTTCTTCCTGGCTAATGGAGCAAGATGTTATCAATTTTGTTTATCTTTTCAAAGAATATACTTTTTTTTTCATTGATCCTTTGTATTTTGTTGTTGTTGGTTTGTTTATCATTTGATTTAATTCTGCTGTAACCTGAGTTATTTCTTTGCTTTGGCTGGCTGTGGGTTTGGTTTGCCTTTCCTTTTTGGTTCCTTGAGATGAGTCAATGTGTGCTCTTCCTGTCTTTTTGATATAGGCATATTAGGCTATGAACTTTTTCCTTAGGGATGCTTCTGCTGAATCCTATAGATTTTGAGAGCTTATGTGTCCATTGACATTCACATCAAGGAACTCTGTGATTTACTTCTTACTTTCATTCCTAACCTAATAATTAATCATTCAGCAGCAGCCTGTTCCATTTCCATCACTTTGTGTGTTGAGTGCTGAATTGAGTGATTCTCTTGGAGCTGATTTCCAGTTTTATTCCACTGTGGTCTGAGAAGATACATTGTCTGGTTTCTACCTTTTTTCTTTGTTGAGATGTTTTTTATGGCAAAAGCCAAGATCAATCTTAGAGAACATTCCATGTGCTGATTAAAAGAATAGTACATTCAGGAGTTTGGGGATAAAATATTCCATAAATGTCTGTTATACCAGTTAGTTCTACAATCATAATAAATACCAGTGGTTATTTATTTTCTGCTTGAATGATATAAATACAAAACTTTAATACATTTATATGATATAGGACATAGGAGTCTATGTGTGTGTGTGTGTGTGTGTGTGTATACGCATATATATATTTATATGATCTGCTGAATATTTTTACATGAGTGTCCAAAAACTATGGAGCTAATACTAAACTTACAATGATACGTCTTAAAGACACTCTTCATTCACTCCTGTCACATGCTTGGCTATAACCTTCATTCTAAATCCACTCAGACCATGATTCTACTATTGCCGCAATCAGTTACCAAGTGCTACCAATTTTACCTCTGAAGTTCTTCATATAATCCACTTGACTTATCTTCTTACCATAATTCCGTAATTCCTGCTCTTTCTTACACATACTCATGTATCTGTCTTGAGATTTGGCCCCTCAAATTTATCATCAGAATAATTGCCGGAATTATTCAGGACACAATAATAACTCTGACATATCTTAACACTTAGAAATTTTTAGTGTGTTCTATGCCAAACTACAACCTGGGTTAGTGTCCTACGAGTATCTAAATAAACTCTGTGTCATTGAAATATATAGGTCACTACAAAAGTTTTGAGATAGACTTTGTTATGGTCAGTTATTTTACTTTCAAGAAAAACAGTTGGCAGCATCCTTTCTGATTCACCTGGGCAAGTTTGAACTTTCCCAGATCACTGGTATTGCTGGGAGGGCTTCATTTGTGTCCATTTATGTGGATTTTAAGTTTTTTTATTTTTATGCATTCCAAAACTTTTGTTATCACCTACAAACATATGGTACACACAGGATTTTTTATGTATTGTATATATTGAAATTATCTGTTCACATATTGTTATCTTTTTCTTAATATAAAAATAGAAATTATAGGATAGTACATAGAATATAATTTATTGTAGGTCTCAATGCTATCAAATGAATAAATTGTATTAAGATTGTATTAATTGCATTAAGATAGACCAGTGTAAAACAGATTTTTTGAAATTATTATTGATACCCCAGGCAAAAATAAAAATTAACAACGTTATCTGCAGTGTTGAAGAAAGCACTGGTTCCTAAAATCTAAACCTGGTAATACCTACTGGGCTGTTGTATGACAGCCAAATTAGAATACAGGCAGTTATAGAGCTACTTAATAATTTAGTGTTTAAAGTGAATATTTTGTTATCTTCAAGTGGTTACAAAAAATTAAAAAAAAAGAAAAAAGGTTTTAATGGAGGATTGTCCTTATGTATATGTGCGTGTGTGTGTATGGAAAAGTGTGAATATAATTAAGGAATAATTATACATGCAGAGCTCCAAGTCACATTTTAAAGCAGCCAGTAAACTTTCCAAAGGCAAATTCACCCTGAGTCATTCAGAAATCTGGTTATTACATATAGTTGGTAAATTCTTTAATTGCCTTTGGGCTGAAGTTACATATTTCTGTCTTCAAGGCTACAGATCTCAAAATTATCAAATTTTGAATTTGGAAAACCTTTAGGTCATACAAATGTTTCCTACACAAAGTATTCTAAAATAGCAAACACACAATAGATTCTGTGTATAAAATTTACACTGGTTTTTGTAGTTCTTCTAAGTTCTGAGATTTTGTTCATTTAGGTGAAGGTATTGGTTGGTTTTTATACTCCAGGATGAGACAAACATTTATCAAAGTCTTAACAGCCAATAAATTACCCCCTTTCCAAGTTAGTGGATGTGCTAGATCAGTATATTGATACTCTTCTCTCTACCTGTATCACTCAACCAAAACTCTGTTAATTCATACTAGACTAAGATTGCTCAAATCTCACCTCTTTCATAAAGCCTGCTTTAATTAATTTCATCACTTTTCTAATGATCATGCCCCTCTCTGTTCTCTATGGACTTGAATTTTCTGTTTCTTTTTTATCTTTTTGTATCTGTTCAGACTTATGACTATTTTCCCAGTATTTCTTCCAGACTATAAATGTGAGGTTGGTGATGGAATAAACATATCTGATATTGATCCTATCATTGAGTTCATCTATAGCAAGGCTTGACAAATATCGGTGTGCTGAGAGTTTATTTCTTTCTCTCTCTCTCTTTTTTCCCTTCTTCTTCCCTCTGGAGAAATTCTTTGGTATTGCAGTTGCTTCACCACTCAGACACAAGGACAGGGAAATAAATGAGCACAAGTAGTTAGTAGAAACATGACCAATCTCCCTGATCTGTGCAGGATGATTTAGAAGTAACATTCACAGTTTCTCACTAGGTCCTCTCAGTTAAATTCCTCATTAATAAGCATTCCTTGTTATTCTCTTCTACTTTCTTACTTACAGTTCTTGTAATAAACTTCCAAGTAAATTAACTGTCCTAAAGTTTTGTTATAAAGTCAGCTTTTGAGTGAATCCATTTGTGACAAGTTTTCAAGAAGCCTTTGAATAGCGCTGTGACCCAGCCACCATGCCCATATCAAAGATCTGTGTGAAAAGAAGGGAAGTCCCACAGTCATATTGTGATACAGGCTACATTTCTGTTCAGAATTTTCCCACCTCCTTCTGCTGAATTCTATTTCCTCTTTTTAGAAATTCTTTTTTCAGAGGCTTTGTGTTATTATGCTCATTCCACCTTCCCTGGCCCTCTGTGTCATTGTTTACCCATCTACTCTCTTGGGGCAACTTCCAAAGTTCCTGATCTCACATTTATTATTTCTTTTCCCTCCAAATTTCTTTTTCTTTCTTTTTTTTTTTTTTTTAATTGAGACAGGGACTCAAGCTGTCACCCTGGATAGAGTGCTCTGGCATCACAGCTCACAGCAACCTACCCTGGGCTCAAGTGAGTCTCTTGCCTCTGCCTCCCAAGTCGCTGGGACTACAGGCGCCTGCTACAATGCCCAGCCATTTTTTGGTTGCAGCCGTCATTGTTGTTTGGTGGGCCCGGGCTGGATTCGAACCCGCCAGCTCAGGTGTATGTGGCTGGTGCCTTAGCCTGTTGAGCCACAGGCGCCAAGCCCCCTCCAAATTTCTTAACCCATTTTATCTCATATTTGTTCTATCTACACACATTTATGTCCAGATCCAAGGCATAGTATAACATCTTTTCAGAATAATTTTCCTTTTAATGGAAAATAATTTGCCTTTTGAGAGATTTATTGCCATTAGCAAAGACACAAATTACCTGCAAACATAAATTCTAATTGGAGAAATTTCAGGCACTGTGTTAGGTTATTAGAAGAAATAATTTTTAATAAGGAAGAAGGTATTTTACATCATAGTGAACATAACAGTGTTATGCTTATTCTAACTGCCCTGGATTTGGCTTTAGACAACATTCTGTCTTAAAGTCTTCTTTATAGGAAAACAGTAAATTTCCCCAGACTAGGGCTGATTTCTTCTCTTTGTTCCCTTTGGTGTCCTTCAGTGTAGGTATGGAGCAGACTGGGTGAGGTGCAGAACAGCAGAAAGCAGCAGGAGAGAACGTGAGCATGTTCCTCATTCTTTTCTACTCTCAATAACATAGAAACATATACTTCCATCCAGTAGGTGGGAAGTATAGGCATCCAACCCAAGTGCAAGAATTGTTACATTTTTCACTGTTGAAAATTTTTATATACTTGTGCTTTTACCATTCTTTTATTTTTGCAAATTCAGTTATCTTTACATTTTTATAAGGATATTCATGAAAGGATACTTTGATAAAGATTTGAACTTTAAAAGTGTCTTAACATCCATTTTGCCATTAAAGTTATTAGATTTTTCCTATGAAATAGCAAAGGAGATATTCTCTCTTTCACTTTAAACTGATAAGTATCTTCAATTAACTATTAGTTGTACCTGACTATAAATTCAGGATATTTGGATTCTAAAATATCACATGTAAGCTAATTTTCTCAGTACAGAACATGGGTTTTTAGCCTAATTTCAGCACTTGCCACATCATATCATCTAATATTCCCAATAAAATCATTAATCAATATGCTGTTCCTGTCAATATCTAGATAAAGCTTTTCAACATGATGATTCACACCCTCCTACCATTTGACACTGAACATAAATCACAACTCTTGAGGCATACTCACTCAAGCTGTTAGGAAGAGAACCAGTTGGACATGTATTTGACTCAAAAGGGCTTAATTTTATCTATAAAGATATTTATTTATAGCATCATTATAATACCTTCTTTTAGAGGACAGTCTGAGTTAATATTGGGCTTATCCTTTTATGCTTGGCAAATTTTTACCTCTACCCCAGAGATTAGCCATTATTTATGATTTCTTAAGCTCATCGACTTTGAGAACTCTTCAAAAGTATTATGAAACCTAATTTTCTGACTTGGGCAATTAGAGCATATTAAAAGAGTCAGAAAAATGAAGGAGAAGGTAATATCTCTGAATCGGGACTATGTGTTATACGCTGTGCTAAAATGTTTAATGATAGTTCCCAGATGGAGAAGCATCAGGTCCACATTTCAGTGATCTGTGTGAGGTACCACCACTAGTAAGGATTACCCACACAGCGTATGCTTTAATATCGAGGGAGTTAAGCTCCTAATTCTGGAGTTCAGTTTCTTCTTTCCATATGGGTCTTTCTACGTATGTGTGTGTATATATGAATGTACACAAATATGTATAAACATTTTTTTATTTATACTAATCTGAATTCAGAAAAAAACATAGAAGCTATTACTCTTTATCATTTACTAATATAACAACACTGGTCTCAAGGGTTGAAGTAATCACTTCCTTGTATGTTTCGGGGAAACAGGAAATAAATATGTGTACCTCTTTCCCACTTTTTAATTTTAATTTTGTTTATTTGTTCATTACTTTTTTCTAATTTATTAAAAATAAATGTATTTATTTCATAAATTTAAATAAATTGTTTTCTAATTTATTAAAAATAAATTTATTTATTTAATAAATTAAAAAAAATTTAGGCACAATTTATAGATCTGAAACTTTTTTTACATTTGTTCTCTCCAACAGTCCTGTCCTTCCATCTAGGTTTGCTCTTGCCTAGTCAAGCTCATTGAAAGGTCCCTGTACATTGACCTCATTGTTATTATTTATTCTAATTATTAATTAATTAATTTTAATTTCAGAATATTGGGGGTTTTTACATACTTTATTTTTTATATAGAGTGAGTCAAAGTTACAAATTACCCAGACAGTGTGGTTTGTACCTAATGGTTATGAATTTACTCATTTCGCCCTCCCCTCCCCGCCAGCTTGATTTCCATTGAGAGTCACTTCCACTTATGCACTTAAGTGTTGATCCATTTGTTCCAACTTGGTATTCAGTACATGTACTTATTTCTCCATTCTTGTGATGGTTCACTTAGAAGAATGGTTCCAGTTATATCCAGGTTGCAAAAAAGATACTAGATCACCACTTTTTAATTAATGGCTGAGTAGTACTCTATAGTAGGCAGATACCATATTTTATTAATCCATTCATGTATTGATGGGCATGTGGGTTGTTTACACATGTTTGCAATTGTGAATTGTGCTGCTATAAACATTCGAGTGCACGAGTCCTTTTTATAAAATGACCTTTTGTCCTTTGGGTATATACCAAATGGTAGGTGTACTTTAAGTTCTTTGAAGTATTTCCGTATAATTTTCCATAGAGGCTGTACTAGTTTGCTGTCCTACCAGAAATGTATAATAGTTCCTTTCTCTCCCCGTTCACACCAGCATCTGTTGTTTGGGACTTTTTAATACAAGCCATTCTAATTGGAGTTCAGTGATATCTCATTGTAGTTTTGATCTGAATTTCCCTCATGATTAGAGACTCTGCACATTTTTTCATAAATGAGTTGGCTATTGATATATTTTGAACAGATTAATTTTTCACCTGATATACAATATACTTCACATTTAAACTGTACATTTCATAAGTTTTGATTTATATAATCACCTATAAACCCATTATTGGAATTAAGAGAATCAACCCTCAGCATTTTTTTCATTCACCTTTGCAATTCACACCCCTCCCCATATACACACAATTTCCTATCTCTGCAAACCATCCCTAGGCAAACACTGATCTGTTACTGGTGCTATAAACTACTTTTCGTTTTCTATATTTTATATGAATGGAATAATACAATATGTACTCAGCATTGTCATGTTGAAATCCATCCATGTTATTGTATGTATCAATAGTTCGTTTATTTTTTTTCTGAGTGTGATTCCACTGTATGAATATACCACAATTTGCTGTTAATGGACATTTGTTTTGTTGCCAGTTTTGGGTCAATACAAATAGAGCTGCCATGACCATTCACGTTCAAATCTTTGCACGGCTATCTGCTTTCATTTTTTAGGAGTAAAGACTTAGGAGCAGAATAGCTGGGTCATATAGTAGATATTTTTAAGTTTTTAAGAAGGAGCAAAACAGTTTTCCAAAGGAATTAAACACCTCTGCATTTCCACCAGTAGTATATAAGAACTGCAGTTTTTCCCTGTCCTTGCTAACACTTCTGATTTTAATTATCATAATACCTATGTGCTACTCTCACTGTAGTTATAATTTGAGGTCCCCTAATGACTAATGATGTTGATTATCTTTTCATGTGTTTATTTGCCATGCAAAACTGCTATACTCTTGCACATTACAAAAAAAAAAGGGTTGTTTTCTTATTAAGTTTTGAGAGTTCCTTGTTTTCTTCACATGCAAGTCTTTCACTAGATATATGATTTTCAAATATTTTCTTCACATTTATTGTTAGTCTTTTGATTCTTGTTATCTTTTGTAGGAAACTTCCAAAATTCAGAAACTCTCTCAAGGCAATTACTGAGACAATCACAGAGCTCATGTCACATAGTCTCTAGGGTAACACTGTGTCCTTGTAGCCTGATAGTCAGTCTCTTGGAAGCCAGTATTTTATGTGATTTTTCTGCTTCTTTGGTTGTTTTAGGAAGAAATGTAGATCTAGTCCCTATTTATCCTTCTTGGGTGGAAGTTAGAGTCCCACGATCCACATAAATGTTTGTTGTTGTTGTTGTTGTTGTTGCTGTTTTTGGCTGGAGCTGGGTTTGAACCTGCCACCTCCAGCATATGGGGCCAGAGTCCTACTCCTTTGAGCCATAGTAACCTCCCTCCACATAGATGTTTTTAAAGACCTCTTTCTTTTCTTCTTCATCAGAAGGATATGTACACTGTTCAAATTTAATCTCTCTTAATTAGTAAGACAACTAATTCCCTTCAATGTGTTTTTCTTTTTATTCTTTTGGGTATTTCTAATTTTTATTTTCCCTCTGTGGCAACCTCACCTGCACCTTAGGGCAGGACATGAAGTCTAATGTCACATTATGATCCAAGGAATACGCTTCCCTCTCTCCAGATGTTACAGCCCACTGACTTTAGAGAACATCTGTGCCCAGCAGGCCTGTGCTTGGTTTTCAGGTTCTCACATTTTGAGCTTCTTACTCAAAGACACAACTGGCCTTTCTGAAACATTTGACATAACTGGCCTTTCTAATAAAATATTTTCCTCCAGCTACTTATGTATAAATCTCTGAATGCTTCATACTTTTAAAAATAAGACTTCTACTCTTTTTACAACAATCTCTTCCTAAGTTTCTTTCTTTCTTTTTTTTTTTAATTGAATCATAGCTGTGTACAATAATTCAATCATGGAGTACAGTGTACGGGCTTCAGATACAATCAGAGATATTTTCATCAACCTGATTGCGATAACATTCAAGAGACTTTCTCATTACTTTGTGAGAACAATTTTGATCC
>CAUYRH010078061.1:0-11643 GCA_963574655.1 Perodicticus potto
GCCTGTGGTCCCAGCTACTTGGGAGGCAGAGGCAGGAGACTCGCTTGAGCCCAGGAATTGGAGGTTGCTGTGAGCTGTGATGTCACAGCACTCTATCCAGGGTGACAGCTTGAGGCTCTGTCTCAAAAAAAAAAAAAAAAATGGGCAAAAGATTTGAACAAATATTTCACCAAGAAGGTGTATAGATAGTAAACAAGCACATGAAAAGATGCTAAAAAATATCATTAGCTACTAGAAAAATAAAAATTAAGACCACAATGAGATATCACCTTATAGTTGTTAGAATGGCTAAAATTAAAAAGACTGACCATACCAATAGTTAGTGAGGATATGGAGCAACTGCGTTTCTCATACATTTGCTGAAAAGGCTGTAAAATGGGACAACCACTTTGGAAAACCATTTAGTAGTTTCTCAAATACAAACCCAACCACTCAACTTCTAAATATTTTCTCAAGATAAGTCAAAGGATATATCTATAGACTTGTGCACAAATGTCCAAGGAAGCTTATTTGTAATAGCCTCAAATGAGAAACAATCCAAATGTATATGAATGAGTGAATGGATAAACAAATTGGGGCACAGACATACAATGGAATACGACTCAGCAAAAAGGGGTAAACTGTGCCGGGTGCGGTGGCTCGCACCTGCAATCCTAGCACTCTGGGAAGCCGAGGCGAGTGGATTGCCTGACATCATAGATTCGAAACCAGCCTGAGAAAGAGCGGGAACCTGTCTCTAAAAATAGCTGGGCGTTGTGGCGGGGGCCTGTAGTCACAGCGACTCTGGAGGCTGAGGCAAGAGAATCGCTTAAGCCCAGGAGTTTAAGGTTGCTCTGAGCTGTGATGTGTGATGCCACGGCACTCTACAGAAGGTGACAAAGACTCTGTCTCAAAAAAAAAAAAAAAAAGGAGTAAACAAGTGGATATTTCTGAAATGTCGGTGTGACAAGCTCCACAGACCCTCCAGAACTTCTCCTCCGTTGAACAACTGCTGAAAGTTAACAAATATAATTACATATTGATATATATATGCGTATTAATATAGGTATGTGTTCCCTGGAAATTGTCCTAAGGGCAAACAGCAAATAAAAGAACATTTTTTCAAGATAATCTACTAAATCTCAATAAGAATGGTAAGATTCAGTGGCATTTGAACCATAGCTCACTCCTTCCCTGCTGCTACCTGCTCAGGAAGATAGAAACTAACCCCGGCCAATAAAGCCAAGCAAGCACACAGGCTCCTTCCTCTCCCTGTCAAAGGATATGGTATCCCTCTGATAAAGGCTACCAGCATTTTTCATCCTCTCAGCTCTGCATTGCTGGGACATTTGGGCAGCCCTAAGAAAAAGAAAGGAGTTGAAACTTTGGCTTGCACCTCTTACAAAAATTAACTCAAAATGAATCAAGGAACCAAACTTAAGAGCTAAAACTATAAAGCTCTTAGAAGAAAACATGTTACATAAGAAATTTGTATCTAAAATATACAAAGAGTTATTGCAATCCCATAATAAAAAGACAACCTAGTTTTTAAATGAGTAAAGGATCTAAATAAACATTTTTCCAAAGCAGATATACAAATGGACAATAAATATTTGAAAAGGTGCTTGATATCATTACTTATCAGGGAAATGCAAATTAAAACCATGATGGAAACCACCTCATACTCATGAAGATGGCCATAATAAAAAAGTCAGATAATAACAAATGTTGGGAAAGAAATGGAGAAATCAGAATGCTCCCAGATTTCTAGTTGGCATATAAAATGGTACATTTACATTGGAAAAGAGTCTAGCCATTTCTCTAACAATAAACAGAGAGTTACCATAAAACTTGACAATTGCCCCTCTAGGTATATACCTAAGAGATGCATGTGTCCACGCAAAAACTTGAACACAAATGTTTATACTGGCATTATTCACAATAGTAAAAAGGTAGGAAAATGTAATGTTAATCAATTGATAATTGATAAGCCAAAACGTGGCATGTCCATACAATGGAATGTTATTTGGCTATATGCTACAATATAGCTGAACCTTGAAAACATTATGCTACGTGAAAATAGTCACAAAAGACCACACATTTTATAATTCCATTTATCTGAGATGTCCAGAATAGGTAAATATATAGAAATAGAAAATAGATTTGTGGTTGCTTGGGGCTGGGGGTGGGGGTGAATTAGGAACAGAGGAGTGATAACCCCATAAGGGTATGGGCTTTTTGTTTTTGTTTTTTTTGAGGTGACAAAAATATTCTAAAACTGAATGTAGTGTAAGTCTTATGTATATCTGTGAATATTCTAAAAACCATTGAATTGTATATTTTAAATTGATGAGTTATGTGTGAGTCATATCTCAACAGAGCTATTATTTTGTTAATGTATAAGATGGCAGGAAATATATCCAGTGACAATAGTGGATAGCTAAAGCATTGGGATTACAGATTATTTTCTTTTATACTTTTTTCCTACTTTTACAATTTGTCTCTAATGAGCAGAAAAAAATGTTCAGAAGTAAAGAAAATCAGTTTAATGGGAGAAAAAATGAAGGATTATCTTAGATTTAAAAAGAATGAATGAATTTTGGTTGGATCCTGGATCCTTTCTCATCCTCCCACCCCCAACACCAAACAGCTTACATTTTAGGAAAATTGGGAGAAATATAAATTGGATATTAGATGATGGTATGGAATTATTACTGCTTTTTGTAGGATTGTGGTTGCGGGTTGTAGAAAAAAATCTTAGGAGCTTCAAGCTCTTGGGGGTCATTAAATATCATGGTACCTGCAAATTTCAAATGGTTCAGATTTTAAAAAAAGAAAATGATGATGCAAATAAGATAAAGCATTAATGTTGAATCCAGGGAAGCATATGGATGCTCATTTGCTTATTGAATCCTTTTTTTCTTTGTATTTGAACACTTTTTTGTTTAAAAATTGGAGGGAAATGTGATAAACAAGTCTGCTGAGCACACAGTAGAGACTGTCTGGGCTCAGGAAAGATAAAAAGAGACCTGAAGCTTGGGGGGGGAGCCCAGCTAGGGCCAGGATCTGACGCCCTGGAGTTTCCCACCAGAAAGAACGTGCCCACGGGGATGGGCAATGAGGAGGACTCCTTTACAGGGCAGCATCCCATGCCGGCAAGAGGCTAATGAACAGCTTTTTATGCATTTTCTTATTTAATCCTCTCCATATCCCAAAGGCAGACACTATTATTATCCCCATTTTATAGTTGAGGAAACTGAGACAAAATAACTGCTTAGAGATCCTTCTGCAAATCCAAGGGCTATGTTGGCGCTTCCTGGGGGCCAGGGAGATCCTAGGATTGTGCCACCCAAGAGCAGCCTATGGACAGCCTAACCTAGCCCCTGGTCTGGGGAAAAAGAGGCTTTCAGAAATCAGGACCTCGCCTGGGGGTCTATATCTGTCCGGGCACTGGGGGTCAAAGCAGAGGGTGGGGACAGGGAGCAGGGAATTCCAGAGAATCTGTGCTGGCCAAGCAAGGCTGTGACCTTTCTGACCTCATATTCCGGCAATTCCTCTTTTATCCCCCTCCTCTTCACTCCTGTCCCCCTCAAACTTACACACAAAAATACTCCTCCATGCCTGAGCCTGGGATGCCTTCTGTTCACACAGCAAATTACCATCATTCTCCCAGCCCCAAGAGCCTTGCTCTGGGATCCCACCCTCACACCACCCTTCCCAGCAGATCATAACTGATTCCTTGAGGGCCCCCAGGCCTGCTCAGACCTGGCCCAGAAAACAGAGTTGTAATGATGACAATTCCTCTCATCCATGGCCCCCGGGTGCTCAGGACCTTTCTCTGCCCTGGACTTTCTGCTGTCACAGCCTCCTCATCCAGAGGATGTGGTTGCTTTCTGTGGGTCTTCTCCCTCACATCTGAGGTCAGAATCCCTTCCACAGCTCAGGGCGGCACAGAGGTCTCACAGTGGGAGGTTTGGTGGGGGCACCCTCAGCATGACGTATGTGGCACCAGTTGGACTCCAGAGGGCGCTGTCAGCCCAAGTAAGGATTGGAAAGCCCGCACGGGAAGATGGGGTGGGGCTGTCAAAGCCCCAAATTCCAAAACTGCTTCTCCGCACCCTGTCCATTCTGCCTGCTTTAAAAGCTTAGAATGTCGGGCGGCGCCTGTGGCTCAATGGGTAAGGCGACGGCCGAGGGTGGTGGGTTCAAAACCAGCCCTGGCCAAACTGCAACAAGGAAATGGCCGGGCGTTGTGGCTGGCGCCTGTAGTCCCAGCTGCTCCTGGGGCAGGAGAATCGTCTAAGCCCAAGGATTTGGAGGTTGCTGTGAGCTGTGATGCCATGACACTCTACCATAAATGAGACTCTGTCTCAAACAAAACAAAACAAAAAAGCTTAGAATGCCAGGTGTAGATTGACAAAGGGGACCGTCCAACCCCCAGATGCAGAGAGGAACAGCAACCTTCGCAAGGTCACATAGATAAAGGAGAGGACCCAGATGTCCTGAGAGGTCTAGGGTGGGCAAGCAGCCACCTAAGCACCAGTCATTCTTTCTTTCTTTTTTTTTTTTTTTGTAGAGACAGTCTCACTCTATTGCCCTCAGCAGAGTGCTGTGAAGTCACAGCTCACAGCAACCTCCAGCTCCTGGGCTTAGGCGATTCTCTAGCCTCAGCTTCCCGAGTAGCTGGGACTACAGGCGCCCGCCACAATGCCCAGCTATTTTTTAATGCAGTTTGGCCGGGGCTAGGTTTGAACCCGCCACCCTTGGTATATGGGGCCGGCGCCCTACTCGCTGAGCCACAGGCGCTGCCCAGCACCAGTCATTTCTTCCAGACTCTACCACAGAGGGTTGTGTGATGAATAGCTCTTCTTTTCACTTCTAAACTCTACTGCCCCCTATTGGTAGTAAAAGCTGAAAAATGACCAGAGCGCCAGAGCACTGGGTTCTGGTCCTGATTCTGGTCCTAGTGTGCTTCTCTGGCCTGTGCCCACTTCCCTGGGACTCTGATTGTGAAATGGGGACCAAAGAGCTCTGAGCTACCAGGACTCCAGGATCTTCACTGGATGGGAGAGGCCAGTTGGCACCTTGGGCAAGGACAGGCTGCTCTGGGAGCTGCCAGACAGGAAGCATTTTCCAGGAGCTAGAAGGGCTGGCAAAGCTCAGGGCTAGGCTGAGCAACCACAATGGACCCTTGTGTGGAGGTTCAGTCTGGACTCCCTTGGCAGGCCCAGCCCTTGGCCTGGAGTGGGCCCTGCTTTCTGATCTGCAGCCAGACTCAGCTCCTGAACAACCTGTCTTAGGCCCAGAGACAGAAGCCTAAGATGGGTTCACAGTCTAGAGCGATGCTCATGGGTTTGTCAGCAGCACCTAAATTTCTACCATCAGTCCTCTTGAAATTATTAAACCTGACAAAAATTTGATGACCCATCTCCCCAATCAGATGGAAGCCCCAAGGGAGCAGGGGGCAGGTCTTCTCCCCCTCGAGTCAAGTCAGGGAGCTCAGGACAACCTGTTGGACCAGCCTGGTTTATTGAAGGTCCCTGGTTAGGGAATCCATCTAGGAGACCTGGCCACGGGTCCTGGTGGAGCCTTAGTTTCTTCTGCTAATGGGAGGGAAGGAGGTTGGTAACACTCCTTTGAGGGGACACAGACACTGGTGGGGAAGGCCTTGAGATACATAGCCTCCCCCACCTCCAGAAGGACTCCATCCAAATAAGCCCAGAGAGACTCCACTCCTCCTCTCCTTCTCCTGTGGCTCCAGTCACACTTGCTTCTGGAGCCCTGTCTGAGGATCTAAGCTGCCTCTGAGGAAGCCCTTCTGGATACCATGTGGCCTGCACCCTGGTTCCCTTTCTCTGGGTTACATAGTCTTGCTGGGGCCCCTGCTAGCACCAGGCTCCCCAGGGGACACTTTACCCCAGCCATCTCTGTGAGGTCCAGCAAACTATCCTAAGCATAAAAGGAGATGATGCATGTGAGGGGTTATATGTAAACTGTAAAGCAGGGAACCACTATGAATTGCTAATATCTGCAAGAGGAAAATTACAAAAGACATTCAAGACTATATATTTGCATCACATATAAAAGGGCTGCGGTCTGAGATGAAAAGAATGCAGTGGGATGTGACCAGCACAAAGACAGATTTGGTGTCTGGCTACATGAGCAGAAGCATAAAGCCTAGAATGTAGGTGGTGACCAACAGGCTTTTCTCTGGAGCTTTGTCCCCATCCCTTGGGAATGGCATCAATACTATGGCCTCTGCCACAGGTAGCGTCAGACCCTGGGCAAAGTAGATGCGGAATCACTGTCCTTCTAGCTTAATAGGGTCATCTTGGGACCAAGGGGGCAGCTGACTTTGGTTCCCAAGGAAGACTATGGGAATGTCACCAGAGTTTGGTCAAGTGCAAAAGACAGTCTACAAGCAGAAGGGGCTGCTTCCGGAGACAGGCAGGGAGGGTATGAGAGCAGGGTGAGCCCAGCTGAGGAGTCTATGGAGAGGATTCCTCTTCTGGTGGGATGGACAGAAAAGGTTGGGAGGAATCTCCATGTCAACCAAAGAATCTGAGGCTTTGAGGCTGATGGTGCCTTGTCCTGAAACCACTTGGTAGTGAGTATCTTAGCAAGCCAGGAGCAATGCTGTTAGTCCATCAGCCATTTGTTGTGTGTGGCTTTATTGCTGGGTGTGGATCAATATACCTTTTTTAAAAAGAAAAAAAAAAAAACCCTGTCAGTGGGAGGCAGGGCCCTGCTGTTCAAGGTCACTTCTATTTATCTTTGTTTTGTCACTGGTACAACTAGGTGCTGGGAGCTCAGACAGTGCCCGGAGTGTACCTCTGGCTTCCCCTTCCCTGCCACGTCCTTATGTTGTAGGTCCTGGGTCCTAAAACCAACCCAGCCAAGGTAAAGGCAGGCTTTGAATGTGTGAACAGACTTGGACTTGAGTTCCTGCATTGCTATCAACAGGCTCCATGGCCTTGGGCAAATTGCTTTGCCTCCTCGAACCTTTGTTCTCTGACTGTTAAACATAGGCAAGAACATCTGCCTCCAAGGCTGTTTGTTGTAGGGATTAGAACGAATGTGTGTCAGGGACCTGGTACACAATGAGAGCTCAGTAAATGTACCCTTTTTCCCTGCTCTTTTCTCTCCTGGGGAGACATTATGCAGTGAGAAGCCCTGGGTTGCGGGTTAGGACACCTGGGTCTGGTGGGTAGATTTTGTTGCTCACTGACTGTGTAACTTCAGGGGAGTCCCTGCCCCTCTGTGATGTACATTTCAGTATCTGAAAAACAAGGCAGGGGAGCAAGATGGTCTCTCTAGGGGCTCTTCCTTTTCTCCATCCCAAGATATGGTGCTGCCTGGCTAGGTTTGCCTTGCCTCAACATAGGCAGAAAATGATGCAGCCTCTTGGGCAGGACCCTACTTTGAGGCTGGACACTGCAGCTGACACACTGGGTGACCTGAGTCATGCCCTTCCCCCTCTAGACCTTGGATTGGATGCTGTGGGCTCTGTAGCTCCTTTGGCTCTGATGATCCAGGATCTCATGATTCTTGTGGGATCAAGTAGGCCCAAGCAGACCCCCCACCTATAGGGACCCCTAAACTCACCTACAGCAACAACCTCCAGTTCCACATTCTCTGTGGAAGAATCCACCCTCTCTCCCATGGTTTTTCCTTCTACATCTAATCCAAGACTCTGAGAGCTACTGAGACTCCCATTCCATTATTCCTTTCTTAGCATTCCACAAGCCTCTCAAATCTCTCTAAGCTTTCACCCCTGAAATCATGGGGTTTCCTCCCACAGGGTATTGTCTTGACCCTTTCTTACTCTTTCACAAGAACAGAACTTGGGGAAAGCTTCCCATGTAATGTTCTGCCTCTCCAAGCATATTGCCTGCCTTCCCACCATCACAGACACTTCCCTTTCCTTGAAGCTCTCCAGAAACACATGGAGCAGTTTGAGCCAGAGGCCGCACCTTTGGAGAAGTAGCTAGACCACTTGACAGTCCTGTGTTTTGGCACCCTAAGTTCAAGCACATAAGGCAGATCCCTGCTGGGTTAGTCTGTTTCTGGACAGCTGGCAAATGGCAGGTTCACAGTGTCACGCCCATTGTGTGGGCTATAAAGTTCACCTGGGACAGGGAGAGGCCATCATACCTGCAGGCCTCTGAGCAGCATCAGCATGGAACTGAGTCAGATACTGCCCTCTGGCAGGAAGAGAGTTACCAGATGGGGAGGCCTGGTTCACTGCCAGAGATCTGGCAGGGGCCTGCTCCATTCTGGATCTGATACTCCTCCTGGAGAAGCAGCCAGAGGTAGAACTCAAAATTCTCCTTTCCTTTGAGACTGCTGGCTGTGTTGGCTGCCCTAC
The DNA here is from genome assembly GCA_963574655.1 of Perodicticus potto. Classification (NCBI taxonomy): domain Eukaryota; kingdom Metazoa; phylum Chordata; class Mammalia; order Primates; family Lorisidae; genus Perodicticus; species Perodicticus potto. The sequence continues at coordinate 8,348 of CAUYRH010078061.1, forward strand.
TCACAAGGGAATGGTGGGAAGAGGCTAAGAAGGGAGCTCCCCTACATGCTAGGGGCCTCCTCTGGGCACTCCCACTCTTGGGCCCTGTTTCTCACGAACTAGCTGACCACATAGCGCATGGCAATCAGCATACTCCCCAGACGGAGTGCTCTTAGTGAAGGGGGGCTGAGTCACCTTGAGCTCTAGGCCCTATTTTAGGCCTTGGAACAAAATAGATATTTAAAAAGTTTCTACCATCTATGCCCTGTTTTGAATCTTTCCAGCACCGACCCATAAAGGCCCTAGCAGGGAACCTCCTTCTAATGGAAACAAAGAGGCCTCAGAGTGGGCACTCTTAGTTCCAAATGATGGAATGCTAATGCTAGCCTAGGGCAGATCCTGAGGGATTTGGGGGCCCTTAGGGCCCACAGAGTGGAATGGAAAGAACCCTGTGGCATCCTACCAATCACTGATTATTTTGTTTATGATCCCGTCCCACTCTTGGCATGGATTCTGGCTCCAGCCCACCCAGACAGACTGCCTGTGAACTGCTGGGTGTCTAGGTATTCCTTTTCAGGGCTAGACCTGTCACTATTTTCTCTACTTGAGGTACTCTCCTCATCTCCTTCTTCCTGGAAACCTCTTGTCCCCAAAGTCCACTGACTGTGGGAACTAAAGTGACCTTTCCTCTCCAAGTTCCCCAACACTCCCAGTTTTTGCCGCATATCACCCTACCTAGCCCCAGAGTTATTGGTGCTGTTATCTTATCTGTCTCAGGAGGCTGCTCTGACAGAGAGCAAATACCAGCCCCTGCAGCCTCCATTTCTCCCCCCACTAAAATGGGAATAGTGATCCCTACCTTTCCAGGTTGATGTAGGCATTAAATGAGTCAGCCCAGAAACCAACACAGAGCCATCTCAGTTGTCCACACACAGGGCAGGTGGTAAGGTGCAGCCAGCCTACACCAAAGATGCAGGAGCCTCAGAGCTGGGGTTCTCAGCCCAGTAGCAAAGCTCTATTAAACAGTTAAACAACTCACTTCACTGCCCAGACACAGAGAGGAGTGGTCTGGGGGTGTGGGAAGCTCAGAGGAGAAGGTAAGCACATTATAAGGTGATCAGCTATGGTGAGGTGGAGACCACTAGCCTCTTCAGGCACCTGCTATGTGCTGGACCCTATGCTAAGTGTATCACAGACTCTATCACAACCCTTTACCTGCAGTTCACAGGATCCTGGAGGAAGTACAGGTGAGACTGCCTTTTCCCACTTCTCCTCTGCTGTACCAATGACAGCAGGGTACCTAGAGGCAGTTAAGTGTTTATTTATTTATTTAATCCCAGCTGTGGGGCTCCTCCCTCCATATAGCAAAAGTGAACCTACACCACAAAGTGGTAGGAAGAAAGTGACTCTTTTTGAGATAGCATCTCACTCCATTGCCTGAGCTAGAGTGCTGTGTCATCAGCCTAGCTCACTGCAACCTCAAAATTCTGGGCTCAAGTGAGCTCCTCCTACCTGAGCCTCCCAAGTAGCTGGGACTACAGGTGCTCACCACCACGCCTGGCTGAATTTTCTATTTCTAGTAGAGGTGGGGTCTCAGATTTTTGCTCAGGCTGGTCTCAAACTCTTGAGCTCAAGGGAACCTCACCTTGGCCTCCCAGAGCACTAGGATTATAGGCGAGAGCCACTTCATCCACCCCAAGAAAGTAACTTTTTAAAAAAATAGACTTTATTTTGAAATAATTTAGATTAGGGAAAATTTGCAAAAGTAGCACAGAGAGGTCCCCTTATCCAGTTTCCCTCATTGTTAACACCTCTTACATAAGTGCATTATGTTTGTCACAAAAACATTACATTGGCAGGACAAAGTGGTTCACACCTGTAATCCCAGCACTCGGGAGGCTGAGGCAGGTGAATTGCCTGAGTTCATGGGTTCAAGATCAACCCGAGCAAGAGCGCGATCTTGTCTCTGAAAAATAGCCGGGCATTATGGCAGGCACCTGTAGTCCCAGCTACTTGGGAGACTGAGGCAAGAGAATAGCTTAAGCCTAAGAGTTTGAGGTTGCAGTGATCTATGACTCCATGACATTCTACCAAGGGAGACAAAGTGAGACTCTGTCTTAAAAAAAAAAAAATTACGTTGGTACATTACTATTAACTAAACTCCACACTTTAGTTGGATTTCACCCGTTTTTCCAGTCATGTGTTCTTTCTGTTCCAGAATCCAGTCCAGGGTACCACGTCACACTTAGTCGTCTCCTCTGGTCTGTACAGGAGAAACTGACTTTTTAACTGATGGCTTTATATGAGATACAGAGGAGAGGGATTTTTTGTGACTTCCTTCCCTTTCACTTTCACAATATGACTTTATAAAATCATCATCAGATGTGAGTTTTCACAGGAAGCAGCCCAGTCCTGTTCTGGCTCCATCGTGAGCCCCTGCCCAGCCTTCAGGCCCTGGACACCCTTTAGGGAAGCCTTCCCATCTCTCTCTCTCCCTCTCACTCCCTCTGCCTCCTGCAGGGATATTTAATTCTGCCCTGTTACCCTGTATGTACCATTTGACATTGTCTTTAAGTACGTCAATGGCCATTTTTTAAAGAATTATAAGACACCTGAAATTTTAGTTTTTGTTCCACTTTCCTCCTGGGGCAGAAACTTTATGCTCTCACATAAGTGACCAGGGCAAATCTCTAATGCAATATTTCCTCACATTCATCCCTTTCCCTCTTCCCTACAGTTTCCGTTTGTTTGGGGAACACTTGTGGTCCCAAGGAGGTCAACCCCAGGGATGGAACAAGTACATTCCCTCCTTCAGGCACATCTACTAGTTCAGGAGTGGCCAAGAGGCCCAATCAGAGTGAATCTTAGGCATTCTGGCCTTCTCTTCTTCACTGGGGTTGCTGGGTATGGATGTGGGAGGGCAGTGGCCATTTTGTGGTTGCAACTGGTTATCGAAGAACTTCAGATGTTGAGGTAGACATATGGGACAATTCTACTTTTTTTGTTTTTATTGTTTTCTCCCTAGTCACTTGCCCTGCCCTTTCCTCTCTTTTGACATCATAGAGTTTATATAACTTACTATTCTCTCTCTCTTTTTTTTTTTTTGAGACAGAGCCTCAAGCTGTCACCCTGAATAGAGTGCTGTGGCATCACAGCTCACAGCAACCTCCAATTCCTGGGCTCAAGTGAGTCTCCTGCCTCTGCCTCCCAAGTAGCTGGGACTACAGGCGCCTGCCACAACGCCCGGCCATTTTTTTTGGTTGCATCCTCATTGTTGTTTGGCAGGCCCGGGCTGGATTTGAACCTGCCAGCTCAGG
>CAUYRH010078062.1:0-21190 GCA_963574655.1 Perodicticus potto
TTTACACTCGAGTCCAAGCCATTCTGAACGTGGCGGGAACCCACAGTTCGGTTACCTTTCCCACTCACTGCTTTCTCCTCTTGAGGGTCATGATTGGAGTCTGTGTCATTTGAGTGGTGTGTGAGAGAGTTTTCACTGCCCGTGGGAGAGTCTACACTTTCATACCCCGCACTGAGTTGGTTTACGTAACTACTACCTCCTCTGCCAGTTCTCTCCTCTGAGCTGTTGGAGGCCTTATTACCATTCCCTGGAGAAGAAGGAAAGTCATCTTCAGTTGTGTTCCCCTCCCTGTGATATCCAGACCCAGACGTCCTCTGACGGGAGGAGCTACCATTACTTGGTCCCTTTGCCAGCCGACTGCAGTCTTTCCTTGTGGCCTCTGCCTGTTCTATAGGTTCAGAAGCAGTCCTGCTGGTACCTGGAGCTGAGCCTTGAGACTGCTGTTGGTACTGAGCCAACTACTGGCGAGTCTCCTTCAGTTGCTGCTGAAGAACTAGAATGGTACCCTGCATACCTTCTACTTCTTCGTCAAGTTGAATGATGAAGTCATTCAGTTCATCCCGCCTGCTTTTAAGCTCCTCACTATATTTCTTCTGTAAAGCCAACTCTGCTTCAAGTTGTGCAATACGTCCCTGGTACAGCTGCCTTCCAAGTTCTTGATTCTCCTGGATAAGCATTCGACACTTCGCCATTAACTTTTTCCGTTTGGGTATCAAGCGTAAACTTCCAGGCACTCAGTTCGTTTGGGGCTTATTCCAGTTTGTCTTTAGTCTGTTCCAGTTCACCTTTCATTTTTAGGAAAAACAAGTTGATCGCTGGGTCTACCATTGTTGATCTCAGTTGGGCAACGCTCGGCTGCTGGACTTGCTTGAGGTACTGGATTGAGTAGTACACTCTTGCATCTCTTGTTCCTTGGTTGCTAGTCTCATTACAAGGATGTTTTCCCTCCACGCAGACTCCAGCTGTTGTTGCTTTAGTTTTTCTTCAGACTTCCTTAAGCCAGTTACATCATTGGAGTTAAGATCTGTGTACTTGCCCTCCAAAGCTTGTACATATGCTTCATATTGTTTCCATCTTAAAATTAACTCATCTCGTGCCATAACTTTGAAGTCTGTCTCACTCAGTCGAACCTTTTTGGGAAGAGGTTCTTCATTGGTCATCTTGAATCTGAGTACTGCCTGTGAGCGCGGCCGCAGTCACTCGTCCGCTGCCCGCGGAGCCTGGCCGGAGAGGAAAGGCGAGGTGAGGGTGGCCACCGGCCTAGCCCGATCAGAGCCTCTAGGGGTAATGGAACAGCTGCTCTCCCGTGGCACGTCCCGACCCTTTCCCAGAATCTGGCGTGCACCCGGCGGCGGACTGGGCTCAGCCAACATGTGCTAACTTTCTTCTTATGGACTTCCTAAACTTTAGACTCCAATTCCTTGTCTGGAGCAGTATGTTTTACAAAAACAATATGGAAGGCTGAGAGGTTTTTCCAACAATTTATTTTGCAATTTAGGGCAAACAATGAATTTTGCAAGAACAACTATTCTCCCACCATTTCACAAAGGCTATTTTTATATCAAAGACGTATAAAAAACAAGAGCACAGATAAAATGGCAGTTCTTTATATTGAGTATTTACCTTCATCAAAAACTCATTTTCTTGGGTGGCGCCCGTACCTCAGTGGGTAGGGCTCCGGCCACATACACCGGGGCTGGCAGGTTTGAACCCAGCCCTGGCCAGCTAAAACAATGACAACTGCAATAAAAAAACAGACGGGCATTGTGGCGGGTCCATGTAATCCCAGCTACTTGGGAGGCTGAGGCAAGAAAATTGCTTGAGCCCAAGAGTTTCAGGTAGCTGAGAGCTGTGACGCCACAGCACTCTACCCAGGGCAACATAGACTCTGTCTCCAAAATAACCCCCAGAACTCATTTTATTTTTCTCATTTTGCTGTCTACCTATAAAGCTATGATCAGTACACAACCTACGTTAAGGAATCACTGCCTCAAGACATCAACTGCCTCAACCTGCAGTAACAGCCACACATTTTAATTGATAGATACCTACAATTGCTTTCCATAGACAGCTGTCTTATTGCTACCTTCTATCTCAAATGACCATAAGTAATGTGGTACACAAGAGCAGTTCTCAAAATTTTTGGTTTTAGGATTCCTTTATTTGATGCTTTTTTTTTTTTTAGACAGAGCCTTACTCTGTTGCCCCAGGCTAGAGTGCCATATCATCAGCCTAACTCATAGCAACCTCAAACTCCTGAGTTCAAGTGATCCTCCTGGTTCAGCCTCCTAAGTATCTAGATAGGGATGATAGGTGCTGCCCCAGGCTACAGTGCCATGGCATCAGCCGAGCTCATAGCAACCTCAAACTCCTGGGTCCAAGTGATCCTTCTGGTTCAGCCTCCCAAGTAGCTGGGGTTATAGGTGCCTGCCATGATGCCCAGCTACTTTTTCTATTTTTAGTAGAGATGGGGTCTCACTCTTGCTCAGGCTTGTCTCAAACTCTTGAGCTCAAGTGATCTTCCTGCCTTAGCCTCCCAGAGTGCTAGGATTACAGCCACCATGTCCAGTGATTCCTTTATATTCTAAAGAGTAATGGCATCCTGGCTCGGTGCCTGTGGCTCAACGGGCTAAGGCGCCAGCCACATACACCTGAGCTGGCGGGTTCTAATCCAGCCCGGGCCCACCAAACAACAATGATAGCTGCAATCTAAAAATGGCCGGGCATTGTAGTGGGCGCCTGTAGTCCTAGCTACTTGGGAGGCAGAGGCAAGAGACTCGCTTGAGCCCAGGAATTGGAGGTTGCTGTGAGCTGTAATGCCACGGCACTCTATCCAGCGTGACAGCTTGAGGCTCTGTCTCAAAAAAAATAAAAATAAAAATAAAAATAAAAAAAAGAGTAATGGCATCCTAAAGAGAAATGAGAGATTTCACTTATATGGATTATATCTGTCAGTATTTATTATATTGTGATTAAAACAGAGAAAATTTTAAAGCATTTATTAATTCATTTAATAATTAACCCATCACACATTAATATTTTTTAAATAAAAAATTAGTGAGAAGACTGGAATTGTTTTATATTTTTGAAAATCTCTTCATCTCAGCTTGGCACCCATAGCACAGTAGTTACGGTGCCAGCCACATACACCCAGGCTGGCGAGTTCGAACTCAGCCTGGGCCAGCTAAGCAACAGTGACAACTGCAACAGAAAAATAGCTGGCCGTTGTGCCAGGCGCCTGTAGTCCCAGCTACTCAGGAGGCTGAGGCAAGAGAATTGCTTAAGCCCAAGAGTTTATGGTTGCTGTGAGCTATAATGCCATAGCACCCAAGGGTGACATAGTGAGATTGTCTCAAAAAAAAAAAAAAAAAAGAAAAGAAAAGAAAGAAAGAAAAGAGGGCAGTACCTGTGGCTCAAAGGAGTAAGGCGCCGGCTCCATATGCCAGAAGTGGTGGGTTCAAATCCAGCCCCAGCCAAAAACCGCAAAAAAAAAAAAAAAAAAGGAAAAAGAAAATCTCTTCATCTCTCTAATGTCTGTGGGTTTCGTTTTTTAAGAGACTAGGTCTTGCTCTCTCACCCAGCCTGGAGTGCAGTGGCACAATCATAGCCCATTGTAACCTTGAACTCCTGAGCTCAAACAATTTTCCTACCTCAGCCTCCTGAGTAGCTGGGACTAGTGGTGCACACCACTTCTCCTGGCTAATCTTTATTTTTTGTAGAGACAGGTTCTTGCAAAGTTGCCCAGGCTGTCTCAAACTCCTGTCCTCAAACAATCCTCCTACCTCAGTCTCCCAAAGCTCTGGAATTACAGGTGTTAGCTGCCATGCCTGGCCTGTCCAGTATTCAACTGGATTGAATATTGAAGTATTTTTTAGTTAGAATAAATTTACAGAGGGTGAGTCTTTCCCTCAACAACTGGTTACCTTTCCTCCATGGATTTTTTTTTAAAATAGGGTCCTGCTATGTTGCCCAGATGGCTAAAGCCAGGGGTCCTCAAACTACGGCCTGTGGGCCACATGAGTTTGTGTGAATTGTATTTTTCCCCTTTTGTTTTTTACTTCAAAATAAGATATGTGCAGTGTGCATAGGAATTTGTTCATAGTTTTTTTTTTTTAAACTATAGTCTGGCCCTCCAACGGTCTGAGGGACAATGAATTGGCCCCCTGTTTAAAAAGTTTGAGGATGCCTGGCTAAAGCTATCCTTCTTTCTCAGCCTCCCCAGTGGCTAGGACTACAGATGGGTACATGACTGGCTCCCCGTGGATTTTTTTCTTTTTATCAGGAAAAATCACAAAGGTCCCTATAGATTTTTATTTATTTCACCATTCTGGTGATATGCTCAAAATAAATTTCAGGTTATCTATATTTCTCAAATTGTAGGCTTGTGGTCAGAACACAAGGAGAGTCCCAATTATCATCATCATCAGTATTAACTAAATTATTCTTGTAGTATTTCCTAAAGCCAACTCATATAATCATGCTGCGCCACAGGGAAATCGTCTCTAAAACACATCTCAAATCTGTTCAGTTTCTCCATTCCTAGATGATCACCATTTCCAATGTTTAAAAACTTAAATCTCATCACTCCATTAAAGTTTTCCTATTTGCACTTACAAAATCTAAAATTTTCACCAAGACCTACTAGGCATTACTATATTATAAGAAATAATACATATTATAGTTTAATAGTTTAAATTGCACATGAACTTTATGGACACCCTGTATTTTTTAATCCCCTTCATAGACTACTCCTATTCTAGACACTTTAAATGACATGAGATTATCTTGTTGCTCTGGTGCCTGGGCTGGAGTGCAGTGGCACCATCACAGCTTAATACAATCTTGAACACCTAAACTCAAACACCCACTGCTTTCCTATAGCTGGGACTACAGATGTGTGCCACCACACCTGGCTAAGCAATCTTCCCATCTCAGCTTTTCGGTAGCTGGTACTACAGATGCATGTCACCACATCCAGCTAAGTTTTTAATGTTTTATAGCGATGGAGTCTGTGTTTCCTAGGAGGGGTCTCAAACTCCTTGCCTTAAGCCTCTTCCTCTGGCCTCCCCAAGTGCTCTTATTACAAGCATGAGCCACCTTGCCTTGCTCAAGACAGCTTTTTTTTTTTTCTCTTTTTGAGACAGAGCCTTAAGCTGTCACCCTGGATAGAGTGCTGTGGCATCACAGCTCACAGCAACCTCCAATTCTTGGGCTCAAGTGAGTCTCCTGCCTCCACCTCCCAAGTAGCTGAGACCACAGGTGTCCACCACAACGCCCGGCCATTTTTTGGTTGCAGACATCATTGTTGTTTGGCGGGCCCAGGCTGGATTCAAACCCAGTGTATGTGGCTGGCGCCTTAGCCCATTGAGCCACAGGCGCTGAGCCAGGACAGCTTTTTGATAAGAATCTAGATTTGATATAACAAAGAACAGAAAAAAAAATGGGGAGAAACTTAGACAGTGAGTCTCTGGTATTGTCCAGAAAGACAATAAAGGACAATAAAATTAGAATGTACCTAAAGTTGTGAAAAAGGAGTATCTGGTTATTTCAGGAATGTTTCTTCCCAAAGATACCTTTATAACCATACTCATAACCTCCACTAGGAGCCTAGGAGCGTCTAGTTTGGTTTTCTTAAAGCCTGGAGTAGCAAGACGCAACAGTCTTATGTGAGAATTTATAGTAGTGCTTCCCAGATCTTCCCTTTTACTCTCATAATAATTTTCTCTAAAAAAAGTAAACATGATTGTTTTAAGAATGGTTCAAATAATGAGATAGAGAAATAAATGCAAGTAGTTCTCATACCTTTTAGAAGCATCTTCTTGTTTCAAAGCACTTGTCTGTTTAGTACCTATAGTTAAAAAAAAAAGAAGTCACGTCCCACACATTGATATTTTCATAAGGGATAGACTGCATACAGTCATCCTGTAAGATCGTGACACAGTTTTTACTGTTCCTTTTCTATGTTAAGATTATGTTTAGATACTGAAAGACCATAGTGTTCCAATTGCCTACAGTATTCAATACAGCAACATGCAGTACATGTTTGCAGCTGGAGCAAAAGGCTATGACATATAGCCCTAGTGTGTAACAGGTTACCACATCTAGGTTTGTGTAAGTACACTCCATGATGTTCACGCAACAACAAAACCACCTACAGAAGCAGCCCCCTGATTAGGTCATGTTTACACAAACACATTAGGTACAGGATAAATCCCTGCCTAAATAACAAACTATAGACCATCTTTTCTTCTTTTCTACACATTTCTAATCCTGAGTGTAAATTAGAAAGAAATTAAGGAGGGCATTCAGTTTGCTTTTGTTAATTGATAACTCTTAAAAATGTATCGTTTTGGGGATTGAATTTTCTCAGTATCACAGTTACTTGGTTAAGCACTCCTGAAAATCTGAGATCTGGGTACTTCTAGGAGAAATCTCTCTCCATTCCCCAAATGTTCGCTCCCGAGGGAACACGGGGTCCCAACCTCACTGGAGCAGGTGCCAGAGCAATCGGGGACCGAGCTGGGGTCAGAGCGGCTGCTGACGCTGCCCTGGTCACTTGCCCGCCCCGGGGCCCAGCTCTGGGCTCCCCGCACGCTGTCCTTTCTCTCTGAAAATCTGTTAGTATCTGTGTAAAGGCGCAGGAGCCGCCGGCGGATTTCCCAGAAGGTGCGAGGACAGCGGTAGGAAGCTCTGGGCCGCCTCTATTCAGAGACGTCCCTTCCGCCCATCGGGAGCGCCCTGAGAGCCTGGGTCTGGGCCCAGCCCTCAGGGGCCCAGAGTTTTTCCCAAAGGAAAAAAGCCCTGTTCCTACCTGCGGCGTTTCGGGAAGAGCGGGACGCCCGGGCCTTACGGCCAGCGGAGCGCGACACGACCCTGTCGGCCATCCCGTCCGCGGTCAGGTCTGGGACCCGCCCCGGCGTCCCCCTCTAGAAGCTCCGCCTCCCCACGCGCAACGCGGGGCGGGGCCAGCCGGACGGGGCGGGGCCAGGAGCGCGGCCTGCGCGGCCGAGGTGGCGGCGGCTGAGTGGGGTTGCAGATCTAGCTGGTAAGTGGACTCACGGAGAGGTCCGAGCTGCGCGGGGGCCCCGTTAGGGGTGAGCTGCGGAGGACTCGGGTCCACGGGCTGACGAGGCCCCGCGAGCTGGAGGGGCTGGAACGCCTAGATAAGCAGGAATCCAGAGAAATGGCTCCCTTGCATGCCGTCCCCACTCGCGCTGGGGTGTTACCCTCTTTGAACGCGCTGCCTTGAGGAACGGGGTGACCCCCGCCGCTGCTGGGGGCTCGGGGCCGAGCCTTCCTGCCGGAAGGAAGGATGGACTGCAGGAGCGGATTGGTGTCCTGCGGGCCGCCGACTGATTGCCTTGTCTCCGAGTGATAGCCCCTGGGTTGCTTGCTTCGGGGTACCCTGGACAGAGAGGGTGGAGTGCGTCGGAACCTTCAGCTCCTTTGGTTGACTTGTGTTGCACCTCAATTTTTGTCAAGTGGCACATTAAAGAATAAAAAAAATCCCCTATTGATTAGAATTTTGATTTCAAGCCCACTTTTTGGAAACTTTTTTTCGGAAAAGAAATACTTTGCCTTTTTAAAGCTTTTTAGTTCGCATTTTCCTCTCCCCTTGAGGGTGCTTTAGGAGCCTCCCACCCCAACCGGCCCCAAGATAGCTTTCAAGACTACGCTGCTAGAAAACTTTAAAAGATGAAATAGGGGGAAAAATATCCAATAGGTTTGAAAAAAACTTGCCTTGGGTTGACATATATTCAGTAATAACATTTCAATTTTACACTTTCTTTCTTGTGTATTACTGTTAACTGTTTTATGTTAGTACTTTTCAGCATCAAAACTAGGAAAAATAACTAGGTATGGCTGTGGAGGAACTTCAATCCATAATAAAGAGATGTGTAAGTAGTTTTTTTTTTTTCTTTTTGTAAAACTGAGTACCTTTCAAAATATGGAACAGGGGGCAGATTACTTTTAATTAAATTTATGGTCACTCAAATTATTTTTTTTTATCCCTGCTTTTTTTGATTTGTAAATAGCCTGAGGCCAGGAATGCAGATTGGATAATTTCTCCAGATGACATACTTGGCTAAATAACCTTTTAAATTTTAATACTGATCTTTTTTGTGGATTTATTTGGTACTCTGGGTTTCAGGATCATTTATTGAAGTATTTATTGGGGTAATCTTTTTTTTTTTTTTTTTTGAGAGGCTAGGGTGCTATGGTGTCAGCCTAGCTCACAGCAACCTCAAACTCTTGGGTTCAAGTGATCCTTCTGCCTCAGCCTCCTGAGGAGCTGGGACTACAGGCACCCACCGCAAGACAGGCTAATTTTTCTATTTTTAGTAGAGACAGGGTCTCATTCTTGGTCAGGCTGGTCTTGAACTCTTGAGCTCAAGGGGTCCTCCTGCCTCAGTATCCCAGAATGCTGAGATTATACACATGAGCCACCATACCCAACCTATCTAGAATTTAAAAAGATTTCCTTTTTTCAGAGAGAGTAAATAATCAAGAAGTTACATCAATTTTTTATTTGCATACATGTTTGGTTTTTGTTTGTTTTGTTTTGTTTTCAGCAAATCCTAGGAGAGCAAGACTTTAAAGAAGATGATTTTGGCCTATTTCAGTTAGCTGGCCAAAGATGCATAGAAGAAGGGCACGTAGATCAGCTCTTAGAAATTATGCAAAATGAGAAGAATAAAGTAAGTACAGTCTTTGTGTCTACTTTTCAGTTTTTGCTTGGGAAGAGAATCTCATATGATGCTATTATTCATCCATTCATTTATCTGTCAAATGTTTAGGAATCAACTTAAATTATCGTAGTTGGAAAGTGTGGGAAACATAAAAGGAATTAGGAATATTCATATACTTGAAGGTGCTTATATTCTGTTGGAAGACATAAACATATAAACAACTAACAATAAGGAAGAATGAAATAACTGTTGTAGTTGAAGTAAAGGGCTTTAGAAGGAACAGGAATACTTCTGGTTTGAGGAATGAAATCGTGGCATTTGAGTCATTAATTAATCTTGCAAAATAAAAAACATAAGGCAGGCTAGATAATCATTTTTGGTGATCAGCCCATTCTCCTCTTCCAGCCAAATGTGTATTGAAATCAAATTTTAAGTATAATATTTTATGTGTATAAAATCAGAATAGGGGAGCGTTACATGTTTTTACTAGTCAATATAATCCACTTATAATAGTCTGAGAAATCATTCAGCACAATGGGAAGGGATCTTGTGGATCGGGAATAACTTTTTCCCAGTGTTTAGTAACACTGTGTCCCAGTCCAAATTTTGTCTTTGGATTCCCCTTCTTCTGAGTATAAAGAGAACCATTTTCTGTCTAGGATCATGCTCCTTTTTCATGTATAGTGCTATTTATTTATATAGAAGTTTTCTTTGTTGATAACACAATAGAGTCATGCTAGTTTCTTTTCTTTATCCAGGTCATCTTGCTTAGATTTGGGGGATTCCTAAAGCTTTTTAATCATACATTGTTATAGAATCTCTTAGTAATTCATATGGCTTATCCCTTTTGATTTTTTTATTGAAAAAATTAAGATATTTAATTTTGGTTTTGAAACTTTTTTTCATAACTTTGTAGCCCAAGCTATAGCAAATGTTATGTTTTATTTTTTTTAACTTTTCTTGATTTTTTTTCTAATTGCATTCTCAAGAGGATAACCTTTAAGAGTACTTACCTTTTGGCAAATAATACCAAAATTAATAACAGCGAATACTTTTTGAGTATTTACTATGTGCCAGGTGCTGTCGTAAGTGATTTATGTGTACTATTTAGTCTCACGATTCTAGCGAGACTAAATAATGCACGTAAATCACTTAACATTCCATTTAATTCACTTTTAAATTCGTTTTATAGTAAGGAAACAATCACTGAAAAGTTAAATGGCTTATCCAAGAGTAACTTGGCCTTCATTTGACATCCGGGATTCAGACCTGTGAAGCCTGGTTTTGGAGCTGTTAACCACTCTGCTGTTTCTTTGGTAAACATTTAGCACTTGCAAGGAGGTTTTAGAGTAGAAGAGAGGGGATTGATTGTGAGTGAGAGAGGGTGAGGTGTCAAAGATGACTGGGTTTCTAGCCTCTGGAAGGTAATATATGATATCCTGAACAGTGAAAGGCAACCTAAGTAGAGGAGAAAGTTTCCCGAAGGAAGAGTTGAGTTGTCTCATAGAAATTTTGAGTTGAAGAGGCAGTAAGCAATTGGAAAGTAAGGATTTTAGTTTAGTGTAGATATAGGAAATGAAGGTGTAGATTTGTGCATGAGTATTAAAGGTTAGATAATTGAAGCATTCAGGGGGGAAAAAAGAATTTGCCTGAGTTCATAGAAAAGGGGCGGAAGAGAGGAGGCATGGTATCTTCTCTTGAAGAATTTAAGGTGCAGGGAGAAAGGAAGAAGCAGGCCTGCCAAGGAGATGGAGGTTAGTGTGGCAGAGGGAAGAAGGGAAGTATATCCAAATTGCTCTTCAGGCATCTCATGCCTGAGTGTTTTATTTTTGACATGCTTCTAAATAGCTAATGGGATAGACTTAAGCATAGTGAGGCTTAGTCTTAATAGCTTAAGAATCGCCTTTGTAATGTATGGTTGGCTAAATGCAAAAACATTGATAGATAATGTTTAAAACTGCAATTTAATTTTCTTGCCAGGTGACACTATCAAGATTGATCAAGATTTTTCTCACTATTCTTTGTGAGAGAAAGACCGCATTACATAACTTTTATTATAGTATACTATAATTATTCTGATTTTCTTGTTATTGTTGTTAATCTCTTAATTTCTAAGTTAAACTTTACCGTAGGTGCATATGTACAAAACAAGCATAGTGTATAGGGTTTAGTACTATTTGTGGATTTAGAGGCCCACTGGAGATCTTGGAATGTGTCCCCTTTGGATGGGGGGACTGCTGTACCCTGTGTTCTACCTCTGTTACCTTAGAAGACTAGGATTAGGGTGGGGTGTTATACACACATTGTGTTTTCTTCCTAGATCCTCTTTTATAAGAATGAGCACTCCATAAAATAGAGAATTTATCTGATGTGTTCCTAGGTTTATTTCTAGCACCTGGAATATTATGTAGCATATGCTTGGTAAATACTGATGATATGAAGTACAAGGCTAGATAAGTATATTGTTGATAATTTTGAACATCTGTGGTTTTGATAATGAATGTGAATTTAAATTATAAACGTAAACTTTTACTTGTATGGTAAGCATTCTGAAATATCTTTGAAAATAGAAGCATCTTGTATAGGAGAGAAAATAATAAAGTTTCATCCACCCTCTTTATATAAATTACAATGGTTACAATATATTTAGAGAGTCTTCAAGGAACTTCAAAAACACATTAGCGTTAGCTAGATTTCTTTATCAAGTAGGGGAGTAAAATTCTCTGTGGAAGTTAAGTACTTGCTCAGATTAAGCAAACTAACTCTCGTTGGAAATAGAGAAAATATTTAAATCCTGGGAAGGACCATTTTATCAGATAAAAAGTAAAGACCCTTTTGCCTTTCATAAGTGAAAGTATTAAAAGCTGTTTTTAAATGTTGACGTCTGTTAGCGGCCAACCCTAGAATGTCCCTGTGAAATGTCGTAGACCTCATTTACCTGATCTTGCCTATTTCAGAGAAAATTCTAAGCCCTCCAGTGAGGAAAGCACACTGTGAGAGTCCTGTAGGTGGCAGTGTTTGCTTTACTCTGAAAATGTTTTTACAGGTCATCATCAAGTATATGGGCTGGAATCTCATTGGTCCTGTTGTTCGATGTCTTTTAAGGAATGATAAAGATGATGAGAGAAAAGTTTATTTTTTGATGCTTGATTTATTGGTGAAGGTAAGTTAACAAATTTAGGTTCTTTTTGGCATAACACACACAGCAGTATTTTATAATTTCCTTTAATGTTTATTTATTGTTTGCTAAGAAAGCTTTTAGATCCTGAAAATATATACATTAGAGACCTCTTTGGAGAATGTTTTTGTTCTTTTTTTGAGACAGAGTCTTACTACTTTCTTGCCCCCAGTAGAGTGCCATGGCATCATAGCTGATAGCAACCTCAAACTCTTGAGCTCAAGTGATCCTCTTGCCTCAGCCTCCCAAGTAGCTGGACCTACAGACACTAGCCATAATGCCTGGCCATTTTTTTTTTTTTTTTAAGAGGCAGGGTCTTATTCCTGCTCAAGTTGGTCTCAAACTCCCAAGCTCAAGCAATCCATCTGCCTCTTCCTCTCAGAGTCCTCTCCAGGAGGAGTATAATCCTCCTGGGATTATAGGCTTGAGCCACTGGGCCTGGTCTGGAGACCCTTATTGATTAGATGCGAAATTCCATTTCAGCATTTCCCAGCTTTTCTGGATGTAAGAATTATCTAACCTCGGGCAGCGCCTGTGGCTCAAAGGATTAGGGTGCCCGCCTCATATACTGGAGGTGGCAGGTTCAAATTTAGCCCCTGCCACCAAAAAACCTGCAAAAGAATTATCTAACCTCATATCAGATCCAGTGATTCAGTATCCCTAGGGAGAGATTGGGAAGCTGTTTTTTGACAAGTAGCCTTATTGTATAAGTATGTAATTCAATATTTAGAGAGGTAGTTCAAGGCCATACTGATAGTTTGGCAACTCTGGAAACAGAGTAAAATCTCAAATGCTTTTCCCTCTGTGGCATGGTCCCTAAAAGAAGATGAAAAACCTGGCCAGACCAGGTCTATAATCCCAGCACTCTGGGAGGCTGAGGCAGGCAGCTTACTTGAGCTCAAGAGTTCAAGACCAGCCTGAGCAAGAGTGAGATCCACATCTCTACTAAAAATAGAAAATGTAGCTGGATGATGTGGCAGGCACTTGTAGTTCTAGCTACTCAGGAGGCTGAGGCACGAGGATCTCTTGAACCCAAGAGTTTGAGTTACGAACTGTGGTGATGCCATGATACTCTACCCAGGATGACAGAGTGAGACTCTGTCTCAAACAAAGAAAAGAAAAGAAAAGAAAAACTTAAAATGCAAACAACAACAATGGAATTAGGAATAGGGAATAGAACACAGATCAGTCGTGACTGATAACCTTAGAAAGAGACCCTTGGTTGTGAGTGATAAAAGTTAGTAGATGATGACTAATAAAGATAAATTCTGAGGAAAAGAACAGTTGAAGAAACTATTTGAAAAAAAAAAAAAGAAACTACTTGGATCAGTGCAAATATAAACTTTCGTATATAGAGAAACTCATATCTGGATGAGTTATTGACTACAAGGGCCGTTATAGGTAAGCTGATAAAATATGGCCAGTCAGAAAGCGATCAAAGTTTCTTCTGTTCGGGAAGTTTAAGAGACTCTGGACTAAATACCCTGGTGGCATTAGTATGAAAGTTCCCCCCTAATGAAAGCCCGGGGACTCTATCAAGGCAGCCTTCAGAGGAGACATGTGACACGCAAAGGAAATCTGAGCTCTGGTGATGAGGTGTTTCCCTGTCCATACTTCCCTAATTTCTCCTTCAGCCCAGAATTTATGTCTCCTTTGATTTCTTGCTCCTTTTTAGTTTTACAGTGATGAGACCATCATAGATTCTGTCTTTTGTTAGTGCATTTTTTTTTTAACAATCGTATGAGGCGTTTTGCTGTTAAGCAAAAGAAATTATATTTTTTCAGCATATGCCTTCTTAAAAATAGTAATCATCTGGCTTTAAATACAACTTACATTAAACAGGTTCAATTGTGAATATTTTTATAGTTATGTAATCCAAAGGAATTATTGTTGGGTTTGCTTAAACTGATTGAAGAACCTTCTGGAAAACAGATATCCCAAATTATCCTTCTTTTACTTCAGCCATTACAAACAGGTAATGAACATTCTTTTGTCAAAGTATTTCTGGTTTTATTGATATGTTCCTTAATGTTTACCCTCAAATGATAATACTACACCAAAGTAATGTTTACAACTAATTATTGAGTATTTTGTTTAAACTAATAGAATGCCAATTTGAATCCTCCTGCTCACAGAAAGATGATAGTACCTGGCACAGAGTGGGTGCCCAATAAATATTCTGTTGAATGTCATACTATTTTTCACGTGTTATGTTGTAACCTATAGCTTTTTGCCAGCCTTTCTATCTTTAGCTTATATCTAGAATTTTCCCTCTAAGCATATGTAAAGGCTTGCCTTTACGGTGTCTATAGTACTCAGTCTGGTATCATTGCTCTAGTCCGGTATCTTTGTTAAGAAGAGTGTCAGGCAAGGCATTGCTCAGCCTCTACATTGGGAAGTTGGGTTAGGCTTAGCAAAGGTATTACTGAAGAATGAAACTATGAGGTATCGAATGACAAGGTATCTGTGGCTAAGTCTGATAATAGTATTGGGTCTTGGCAGCCAAGGCAGACATTGGGAAGAAGCTGGGGGTTTTTTTGGTTTTTTGTTTGTTTGTTTTTGTTTGTTTGTTTTGAGACAGAGCCTCAAGCTGTCCCCTTGGGTAGAGTGCCGTGGCATCACAGCTCACAGCAACCTCCAACTCCTAGGCTCAAGCGCGTCTCCTGCCTCGGCCTCCCAAGTAGCTGGGACTACAGGCACCTGCCACAACGCCTCGCTATTTTTTGGTTGCAGCCATCATTGTTGTTTGGCGGCCCGGTTTGGATTTGAACCCGCCAGCTCAGGTGTATATGGCTGGCGCCTTAGCCGCTTGAGCCACAGGCGCCAAGCCAGGAAGAGGCTGTTTTTCATTTTAGGAGAGTCTGATAGAGGGACCCAGAATCAGAAATTAGAGTAAATTTTCATTTTGTTTTGTTTTTGAGACAGGGTCTCACTCTGTTGCCCAGGCTAGAGTACAATGGCATCATCATAGTTTCCTGCAACGTCAAACTCCTGGGCTCCTTGGCCTCCTGAAAGGCTGGGATTACTGGTATGCACCCCTATGCATGGCTAATTTTTAAAATTTTTTTGTAAAGACTGGTTTTTGTGGCCAGGTGTGGTGGTTGGGAGGCTGATGCTGGAGGATCTCTTGAGCTCAGAAGTTCAAGACCAACCTGAGCATGAGCCAGACCCTGTCTCTACTAAAAATAGAAATCAATTAGCTGGGCGATGTGATGGGTGCCTGTGTAGTCCCAGATACCCTGGAGGCTGAAGCAGGAGGATCACTCGAACCCAGGAGTTTGTGTTTGCTTTGAGCCAGGCTGACTGTAGGGCATCCTAGCCTGGGGCAACAGAGTGAAACTCTGTCTCAAATAAAATAAAACAAACCAGATTTTGCTTTATTTTTCTGGCTGGTCTCCCAACTCCTACCCTCAAGGCCTCAAGCAGTCCTCCTGCCATAGTCTCCCAAAGTGCTAGGATTACAGGTGTGAGCCTCCATGCCCAGCAAAATTGAAGTATGAATGCCCACCAGCTTTGTACCACCTGTTAATATTTAGGGAAAAAGCATTATTAGTAATAATACTGCCTCCCATTTGCACAGTGCTTTATAATTTATGAGATACTAATATTTTGTACTTATAACAGCCAAAAAAGGTACGATAAGAATGTGTTTTTATCTTAAGTACATAGAGTGATACAAACATACGTAAACAAAATTTCATGGCTTTTACTATAAGATGCCATGATTATAAGATGCTCTATTATTTTGTACACAGCTAAGAAGGAAAAAACACCACCAATCAAGCTATGCCATGTCATCCTGATTTCATGATATGTCATCCTGATTCCAAAGTTGTTAAAATGGGGGGGAGCATCTTATAATTCTACATTTACTGAACTTTTTGTCCCATATTTAGCGTAGATGATGAGCCTACTTTGCGTAACAACTTGATCTCTGTTTTAGTGATTCAGAAACTTCATAACAACAAGGCATATTCAGTTGGACTAGCATTGTCTACCCTCTGGAGTCAGCTATCTCTTCTTCCTGTTCCATATTTAAAGGAACATGCACAAACAGATGACTATGGGCTTTGTCAGTGTTGCAAGGCCTTAATAGAGTTCACAAAGCCTTTTGTGGAAGAAGTCCTCGATGACAAAGAAAACTCAGTAGAGAATGAAAAGTTAAAGGATGAATTACTAAAATTGTAAGTGTATTTTTAAGAACTTCTCATAGGGGACATAAAAGTGATTGTAATTCAGTTGTTTTGTGCTCCTTTGCTGTATTTTATTTGCCATGTAAATATAAACCTAAAAAATAAATAAATAAATAAATATAAACCTAGTTTCATAGCTAGAATTTTAGAAAAATATGGGGTTCAGCTGATAAAACATAGGCATTTAGTGAGGTACTGGTATTTTAAAAAATTATAAAACCTAAATCCTTTCATTTAATTTGCTTTATATTCTGCTGTATGTTTCCCTTATTCATCATAGTAAGTAAGTAATCACGGTAGGGGGAAATAGATACATGTAGCTGAAGGAATCTACTCTTTCCATGGGGAAATTATGTTTTTGCTCTCTCTTTGAAAGACGCAGTAGGACCACCACCAGTCTGACCACAAAAGCAGTAGCAGAGTTCCTACCCAGTAACATTCACTCCAGGGGTGCTATAGATAAAACTTCACTATTCAATATGCCTGTCAAGCACTTGACATATGGCTCATCCAAATTGTCATATGCTATAAGTATAAAATATCCCCTGGACTTGGGAGGCTGAGGCAAGAGGACCACATGAGCCTAAGAGTTTGAGGTTGCTGTGAGCTATGGCACCATAATACTCTTCAACTAAGGGTGACAAAATAAGACTCTGGCTCAAAAAAAAAAAAACCCCTGAATTTTGAAGACTTGTTATTTTAAAAAAATAGTAAAATACCTCAATAAGTTTCATACTGATAATATGCCAAAATGAATAATATTTCAGATATCTTGATTAATGAAGATAAGTTATTAAGATTAATTTTTTCTATTTTTTTACTACTTTTTTCACACGATTGCTAAAAGATCTTAAATTATACTTGTATGTAGGGTTTTATGGGATGGTGCTAGACTAGATTATTGAATTACATGGACCAATAATTTTTAATTTTAGACACCAAAGCTGTTGTTAGCTTTTTATTTTATCAGGTTAGGATGTTTAAAATTTTTTTCCATTTATAGTGCTTGCTTCGGCAGCACATATACTACATTTTTTTTTCCATTTATAAAACATGTTGTTTCAGAAAAGATATTTTAACTAAAGAAATGGGAAAGACTTGATTACAGAATAAAGTTTGGATTTCTAAGTAAATATAGCTTTATGAAAAAATTATTATATTGTCCTAGAATTGCTTTTTTCTTTTTTTTTGAGACAGAGTCTCATTTGGTCACCCTTGGTAGAGTGCTATGGCATCTTAGCTCACAGCAACCTCAAACTCTTAGGTTCATTTGATTCTCTTGCCTCAGGTTCCCAGGTAGCTGGGACTACAGGTGCCTGCCACAGTGCCCAGCTATTTTTTAGAGATGGAGTCTCACACTAGCCAAGGCTGGTCTGGAACCCATGAACTCAGGCATTCCCGCCTGAGCCTCCCAAGTGCTGGAATTACAGGTGTGAGTCACTGCGCCTGGCCCTTGTCCTGGATTTTCTTGAACTAATGAAAACTACATCATTGACTAGCACTAGCCCTCAGACAGACATTCAGAACACAGTGGAACACAATCCAGACATAAAAGTGCATCCTACTGTGTTGCATCTAGCAAAGTGTTCTCATGTTCTCCCATTACTAGTAAGAAGGATGTTAACATCATGGAATTTATTGGCCTTGTCTTAGTCCTGGTTGTGCTGCTATAACAGAATACCTGACTGAGAGGAGCGATTTGCAATGAACAGAAATTTGCCTTGGGCTCCTAGTCCTGGAGGCTGGGAAATACAGGATCAAGATGCTGGCATCTGGCAAGGGCCTCCTTGCTGCAGAAGGTGGAAGGGCAAAGAGGAAAAGCCGGCCTGAACTTGCTCTTTCCTGATGACACTAACCCTGCCCACAAAGGCATAGCTCTTCTGGCATAATCACTTCTCAAAGTTTCAACTTCCTAATACTGTCAAGTGGCAGTTAAATTTCATCATGAGTTTTGGAGGGGAAAGACAATCAAACCATAGGAGCGCTTATGTTATTTTTCGGATAAAATTAACTTAGATATGAAGAACTAGCACTTTATCCTTGGGAAGCATTGATCTCATAGTTAATTACTTCTTATGCCTTAGCTGTTTCAAGAGCTTGAAATGCCCTCTGCTGAAAGCACAATTTCTTGAACAGTCTGAAGCCGGAAATGATCCTTTCAGGTGTTTTGCATCTGAAATAATAGTAAGTACAGCTAATTTAATCTTCTGTAAATCTACTGTAATCTAAAATGCTATCCTGTTGTATTCTCAGGTATAGCACGTTGGTGTGTAAATTGATACGTTTATTAATAAAGCAGTACATATATTTTTGTTGAACAGGTAAGCAGAAAAGATTATCCAAAGACAAATACTGTTAACATCTTTCAGACATTTTTTTCTGTTTATACTCATAAGTAAGAAAGTGTATACATATGTAAATTTTCCAAAGATTTTTTATATATACATATATATATGTGTGTGTGTATATATACTGTTTTGTAGTCTACTGTTTTTCTCTTTAACAGCACACGATGCACATTTTCCCATCAGGTTAGTGTTATTCCATGGGATGGATATAGCATCATGTGTTTAATGTAGTTCAGCACTTACATTGCTTCCAATTTTTCATTATTATAAAACAGCTCCAGCTTTCTTTAACTGTTACGTCTGTGATAAGTACCCTTATAACTAAATCTTTGCGTTTTCTTTAGTTAAAGAAAATATTTTTCTTTCTCAAAATACCTTGAAGTAGAATTGCTTTGTCCAGGAAATCTTTATTTTGAAGTCCCACGATAATTTCAAAACGCCTCCATTAATTAAGCAAATTTTATTTTTAAAATATTTAGCTTGGGTGGTGCCTGTGGCTCAGTGAATAGGGCACCGGCCCCATATACCAAGGATGGCGGGTTTAAACCCGGCCCCAGCCAAACTGCAAAACAAAAAAATAGCTGGGCGTTGTGGCGGGCGCCTGTAGTCCCAGCTACTGGGGAGGCTGAGGCAAGAGAATCACCTAAGCCTAAGAGCTGGAGGTTGCTATGAGCTGTGAAACCATAGCACTCTAACAAGGGCGACAAAATGAGACTCTGTTTCCACACACACAACCCCCCCCCCAAAAAAAACAACAACAACATTTAGCTTTATGCATAAAGAGTATTTCAAAGTGTGCTGGGACTCTGTGTTAGGGAAGTAGTCTGAAATATTAAAAAAATGGACTTGAAATTGATGCTCATGAATTTGTAAAGAGAACAGTGTGACGGGGTAGTTTTCTTTAACCATGTTCAGCTACAAGAGTGTCGGTGCGGCATAGGGGGAAAGTTAGGTTCAAATAGGTTGGGGTTTTAAGAACTGAATAAATTAGTACTGGGGCAAAGGATTGAGCATATAGGAAAGGGAGTGACTTTAATGAAAACCATGGAATTTAAGCTGGGTAAGGAGGGAAATTAAGACATACTAAATGTGAGAGACAGTGAAAAGACGATGAGATCACTGGGTTATATATCCTGTTGTGGATGACACATTGTTAAGAGGTACATTACTAGGAGGAGTAAGCTTAAAAAAACAAATAGGTGAGAGAACAGGATGCTTGAAATTAGTATTATGGAAAGGTTATCATGACTAAAAACAGTGTCTTGATAATGACCAAGGCAATATTCTAAAGAAGAGGTAGAGGCGAAGATCACTGGACTAGAGGAAATGAAGTACCTGAGATTTCAGGGTATTTTAAGATCTTTATGCATCTAAGCCAAACAGAAATATGATGTTGAAAAGCCAAGTAAAGGAATGACCTTGGAGTTTAATGATCACAAGAGGGGTAGAGGTGATAAAGTCACAAAATGAATTTCAAACTGAGGCGTTTTAGAGAAGAGGGGAGAGTGTGCATACTTCCAGGCTCAGTGGTACAAAGGGTAGGGAGGGGAAAAATAGCATCCCTTTGAGAGGGTTACAGAGTCAGAGGAAAACCAGATTTCATTTAGAAGAAAAGAAGTAACTAAGAGACCATTTAGAGAAGAATGCATTCTATTGAAACTCTTAACTGAAGGGTTTCTGAAATTTGAGGAGGTGGGAAAAGGGTCAGAAGATAAGGTCCAGAGCTTTATGAGAACCAGATTCTGAGGATGAGCGGTGACTGGGTGTCTGATAACTATAGGGATTCACAGTTGAATAAAGTTAAAGCTGATGATCCAGATAGTGAAGAGGCTGTGAGAGAGGAAGAGGAAGGGGAGGGGCGGAGTTTCCCAGGAGTACACAGAGTCTCTGCCTGCCGGCGCTAGAACATGGGATGCTATCCTGGAGGAAGTGTCAATACTGCCCTTTGTGGTGTGTGTATTCTGTTTTGAGAAGATAGCTATGAATGTTGGAAACTATGAAAGGATTTCTGATGGTGTAAGAAAAGTCAAACTCGGTTTCTCCTGCTATACTTTCTCAACAAGTTTCTGGCACCAGATTGGGCGGAGAGCGGGAGTTTCTGCACGTCAAACAGGCAGTCAGTTCTGTGGCGGACGACAGATACGTGTCCACTAATTCCAACACTGTCCACCTGGAAATAGTATGGATCCCACAGGGGCAGGGCTCAGTCCGAGACTGCCCCCCACTTCCCGGGGCCAGTCACAAGCCCCAGGTTGTTTTACCTGTGTTCTGACTGACAAACTGTGAGTTCCCGTGACCCCCTCCTCCGCGGGGGGATTGGATTAATTTGCTAGAGCGGCTCACAGAATGCAGAAACACATTTAGTGATTTATTAGAAAGGATATTTCAAAGGATGTAGATGAAGGGATGTGTGGGGCAGGGAAGGAGTGCGGCTTCCATGCCTCTCCCGGGCCCGCCACCCTCCAGGAACCTCCACATGTTTAGCTGACTAGAAGCTCCGGGAACCCGGTCCTTTTGGGTTTGGGTTTTTTTTCTTTTTTTTTTTTTTGAGACAGAGCCTCAAGCTATCACCCTGGATAAAGTGCTGTGGCTTCACAGCTCATAGCAACCTCCAATTCCTGGGCTCAAGTGAGTCTCTTGCCCCTGCCTCCCAAAGAGCTGGGACTACAGGTGCCTGCCACAACGCCCGGCCATTTTTTGGTTGCAGCCGTCATTGTTGTTTGGCGGGCCCGGGCTGGATTCGAACCCGCCAGCTCAGGTGTACGTGGCTGGCGCCTTAGC
>CAUYRH010078063.1:0-33323 GCA_963574655.1 Perodicticus potto
TATTCTTGTTTGTAACTCCTCTCGGCCGGCCGGGGGGGGGGGGGGCGCGGCCAATAATCTACTGAAGAAGAATACAATACATGTATTTAAAAAAAAAAAAAAGAAAGAAAAGAAACTAGATCCCACGTAATTCAAGTGTGCCGGAGTGAGGCCAGAGTGCTTGGGCAGGCGAGGGGACTGGAGAGTGGAAAGAGCAGCTTCTGCTTTCCTGAACAGACATGCTCCCACATTTCATCAATCAATACAGGAGACCAGGATGCAGAGAGTGGAAATTAGCCCCAAAAGAATACACTGAAGGAGAGAGAGAAGAACAAGAAGAAGGACAAGAAGTCCCTAGATCAAACCCTGGATGGTCCAACTTTTAGAGGCTGGGAGGGGAGGAGGACAACGAGGAGACTGAGTAGTGACAGCTAGAGAGACATGGATCGTCAGCCAGTGTGGTGGGTCTGGAAGAGCAGTGACTGTCTAGTCCAGTTTGCTGAGACCGTCTACATCAAGGCCTGTGTCTCAGTATAAGTAGCAATGTCCATCTTTTGGTCTCAAAAATGTCTTTATGCCAATGATAAATGATGTGGTCTCCCTACGTAGAAGCCAGGTGAAGAAACACTGCTGCTAAGTGAAATAAGAGGAGAAGTAGCAGCTGGATTTAGCATCACGGAGGTCACTGGGACCTTGTCCAGAAAGCAGTTTTGGTGCCTCAGAAGGAAAATGGGAAGAGAGGAATTGATGACAGTAAATACAGACAAATCACTTAAGAAGTTTTGCTGTTTAAAAAACTAAAGGACAGAAGATTTGTAGAGAATGGCTGTTTGGAAGGGAAAACAAATCAAGCCTGGGTTTAGGTAAGCTGGGGAAGATGGCAGTATGCTTGCTGAATGGGGATGACCCAAAAGAAAGAGGGAAACTGATGCTGAAATAGAAGAAGATAGCAACATTGTCAAGGCCACATTATGACTGATGTAAGCAGTAGTCACTTTTGCCATTACAGGTCTCTTCCCTTATTAAAAAAAAAACAAAAATGTTGAAAATATAATTTATGACTGCATTGTCTAAAAGTGAATGCATTATATGTTAAAACATTTTCTTTGACCTAAAATTTCATATTTTTCTTCTAATATTAAAGGAGTCCCCAAAAGTATCGGGGGCCCCAGGCACTGCGGCCTGGGGATCCATCTGCCCTGAATGACAAGAAGTAGCTGGGACGAAATGGGCTGAGAGGAAAGCTCTGGTTTTTCATCCACAGGAACAAGAAAAAGGGCAGAGGACAGGGGCTCAGGTAGTTGGGGAGATACAGGGATCGGGGATCGGAGGAGCCAGTGTAAGGTTCTTTGGTTGTAGTTTTTATGTGTGTGGTTTTTTTTGTTTTCTCAATGAAATAGTAAGTCTGGTCGTAAGCAGAGAGTGAGAATGGTGGAGGAGGTATGAAGGTTTGAAGAGAGAGAAAAGTACCAGCCAGCCACCTAGCAGTGTGGGAAAATGAATGGGCTAGGAAAAAATGTACAGAGATTCCAGGGCAGCACTAAAAGCCCCCCTGAGGTTAGGTGAGGAATTTAAAATGAGTCCAGTCAGCATGAGTTGTGTGGTTTTTCTACAGACACATTTAACTGCGTAGCTGCAGGGGCAGAGTAGGAGGAGAGTTGGATTCAAGCAGGGATGGAGGTTTGCCGAGTAAGTATGACAAAGTAAGAAGCAGCAGGGCAGTTGGGGTGCATGCAAGGCGATTATAATAATGGACCATGGAATTACAGCTGGTGAGGATGGACGTGGGGCTATGAAAGGAGTGCAAGAGACTGAAATGATGAGACGTTTGACTGTAGATCCCAGAAAGTCAAAAATAGCTAAGTTATACGCTAAAGGATTGAATGGGAAAGATGGGCAGTGGTGGTGTGAAAGGAGGATGCTCGAAATCAAGATTATGGAGGGTTGTGCCAATATTAATAAGGAGGCCTCGTGTAACACATGAGTACTTTATTTGTTGTGCAAAATTCAGATAGTACCCATAACCTCATGTACTCTTCGAATGTGATCACAGTTAAGAATTTTCCGTGTGTCAGATATGTATCACATATACATAGACACACACTCAACACACATGTTGGTTTATGTTTTTTACATAAATGCAATCATTCAATACATGTTCTCCTACACCCTGCTTTTTCACTTAGCAATGTATTCTGGAAATTTCACGATAGTGTATGTAGATCTATATCATTTTTTTAACAGCTTTGCTTTTGTTTCAGTTAAATGAATTTCCACTTTAACTATCTATGAAATATTCTAGTGAGGCTCAGGCTCTTTCACAGACTTCCTCCAGGAACTCTGGGTGGGGGAAAGCAATGTATTCCCATGGCCACAGGTTTTTATAAAATTTGTGGAAAATTTGTAAAATATTTCTTTTTTTTTTGTAGAGACAGAGTCTCACTTTATCACCCTCAGCAGAGTGCTATGGCATCACACAGCTCACAGCAACCTCCCACTCCTGGGCCTAGGCAATTCTCTTTCCTCAGCCTCCCGAGTAGCTGGGACCACAGGCGCCCGCCACAACGCCCAGCTATTTTTGTTGTTGTTGTTGCAGTTTGGTCGGGGCTGGGTTTGAACCCGCCACCTTCGGTATATGGGGCCAGCGCCCTACTCACTGAGCCACAGGTGCTGCCCCAAAAATGTATAAAACATTTCGAATGTGATAGGTTAAGATCAATCTCTTTCTGAATCTCCTCCATGGCACTTTCTTTGTGTTGGATACTGGTGGAGAAGCCATGAACGTTCGAAACATTCACTTCCTACTGAATTCATTTCTGAATAAATGTGCATTTTCATACCTGATTTTGCCTTCTTTTTCTTAAAAGGGGCCTTTACAATTGCATAGGCTTTAGGCCCTAGAAACTTGGACCTGCCCCTGTAGCTCTACCAATTTTCCTTTGATAGCCTATTTCCTCAGTGATGACTAGATTGGGTGTCCTGCTTCCCCAAACATCTGTTGCTGAATCATGTAGCAAAAATCTCCTTCCCCTCCTGATCTCCTCCCCCTTTCCTACTGCCCCTCCCAAAGCCAGGGGACTTGGCTCTCCTGGATGTCATGCTTTATAATCGCAAATTAAATTTTTGTGGAAGTGCATTTGTACATTAATTACTATAAAGGCATTGACCCTGAAACTAATTTCAGATAGTTACAAATACATGCAAATACCTCTAATTGTCTCAAATGATCTAATTTGGGGTACTTCTTTCTATCATTGTTGCCTTAACCTTACATCAAAGCAAATAATCATTAACTCAGAATTTTAAATGTACAAGATAATTTAGAGATGACTTAATCTCATTCTCTCATTTTATAGCTTTGAGAACTGAGGCACAAAACAGAAGGACCTATGACTGTTTATAATTCAACGGGGAAGGATAATCATTGCTTCAGGAAGGCTCCGTCCTGTTTGAAGTGTAGGGTGAGAAGATCAAGCCAGGCAGGTCCCAGCTCTGAGACAGAAAGCTGCTAACCACAGACCCTTGTAAAATTGAAACACATTCTCTCTCGCTAACAGACACTAATGACTATAATAAATTAAGGAGGGTTTAGTTAGGCAATAAACAATTACATTGACACAGGGTGTAAACTTGATGCTGTAATTAACGTATTGACCGATAGATCTTTCTAGGCTAAGAATCCTGGACCTAGTTCAGTCATAACATAAGTTTTTCTTATATATACTAGGACTGAGCCATATTCAATATTCGAATAATGGTGGCACAGAGAAAGGTATTAGAAAAACACAGTCCCAGAATAATGTCACACCTTCCTCTGAGAGTGATGATACTTTGATTTACCTCACAGTATTATGAAGATTAACAAGCTTATGCCTGTAAGTATTCTAAGGTCTTGGGATTTAAAAACTACCCTTGGCTGGCAGCAACATTTTCTTCATGTCTGGTCTGTGTGTAGTTCATTTTGTAATGAGATATGACTATGCAGTAAAGAGACTAATCTTAGACAAGCATATCCCATCCAGCCTCATGGATCCAAACCTGGTTTGTCCTGCCACGTGGTCACCACGGGAGACCTCAGGAGTTACCTGATGAGGCTGTCACTGCTTAAAACGTTTGCCAAACTGCTCTTTAGGCACTGCCTCGGAGCCAGCTTATATGACACAGGAGCAAAACACCCTCCTTAGAGTTTGGGGAAATTGTGGAAGTACATAAAGGTCTTTAAAAATAAATCATTTCCTGAGTAACTCAGTTCTCTGCAGAGACAAAGCTCTATACATCGAGGAAAGAAACATTTGCATAAGAAGACAAAAATCGAGTTAAAATTCTTATGGAGTTGTTATAAGGCTCCTCAAAAGCATTTTTAAGCACATCTAAGCATGTGACATTCTCCTAGAAATTAGGAAAAACAGCTTTTTTAACATGAAAAGTCAGACAGCTAGTGTTCAGTTACTTGACATGTCATGTTGGCCAGGAGTATGGCCATAGTTGCTTACTATGACTTTAGTAAGTGTGAACATCTGTGTACTACATTATAACCACAAAAGCATTTTCATTTGATTTTCACAACAACCCATGGATTTTACAGATAGATAGTATTAACACTTTTATTTTACTTATGTAAATATTCAAGCTCAAAAAGTTCAGAGGGACCAGGCACAGTGGCTCACGCCTGTAATCCTAACACTCTGGGAGGCCGAGGCGGGTGGATTGCCTAAGCTCAGGAGTTCGAGATCACCCTGAGGCAGAGTGAGACTGTGTCTCTAAAAAAAATAGCAGGGCATTGTGGCGAGCACTCGTGGTCCCAGCTACTTGGGAGGCTGAGGCAACAGAATCTCTTAAGCCCAAGAGTTTGAGGTTGTTGTGAGCTATGATGCTACAGCACTATACCCAGAGCACCAAACTGAAACTATACCTAAAAAATAAATAAAGAAGTAAATAAATAAATAAGTTAAGAGACAAGCCCAAGTTGATGCAATGAATAAAGGAGTCTGATCTCAAACCCACACCTTCCAATTTCTCACCCTGAGCATATCCAACATGATAACTAACATTTTCTAAGGCATGTTATGAAGATTTCTGAACCTCAATATGTTCTTTATAATGGTTTTAAAATACATAGTATGTCGACAGGTATAGTAGTTCACATTTATAATTCCAAGACTTTGGGAGGCTGAGATGAGAGGACCCCTGTACACTATGAATTCAAAGTTTCAGTGAGCTGTGGTCAGCCCACTGCACCCCAGCCTGGGTGACAGAGTGAGACCCTATCTTAAAAAATGTCCATAAATTATTTGACATCACTCTATTCGAAAGTTGGAGCACAAGAAGGGGCCCGAGGTGGAATCTAGTTCTCCTCTTGAGTGTAGGGTAGATGTAGTGACTCATCGGTGGTGTGATGGTGTGTAACCTCTGAGATGAGGTCATCAAAGGCATTACAGCTTTCTCCTTACTCTTTTAGATCATTCATTCTGGGGGGAAGCAGCTACCATGCCATGAGGATATTCAAACATCCCTTTGGAGAGAGCTGCGTGGGAGGAACTGGGGGTGCCAGCCATGTGAGTGAGCACCCTGAAAACAGGTCTTTCTGCTTTGATTGAGCTTGCAGATGACGGTAGCCCCAACCAATATCTTGACTGAAATCTGAGGAGAGAATCTGACCTAGAATCACCCTGATAAACCACTTCCAGATTTCTGATTCTCAGAAACTGTAAAAGATGTTTGGTGTCCTAAGCTCATACTTTTTGGGGTAATTTGTTAATTAGCAATAAATCATGAATATGATTCTGAAACAAAATGTTCTATGATCATCTAAGTTTGGGAAATCCTATATTCTATAACTCTCATAAAGTTTAGTAATACTGATGAGTATGTGCATGCTCTTAAGAAGTCCTGCAGCAAAGAAACCAGTTTTTACTTTTTTTATAATACAGTTCTAAATTCCCTTTAACAAAATATCATTCATACCCCCACAGAGCTGATTTGGGATATTTTAAACTGGAACGGTATAAGTTGCTAGCTATTTCAGTTAATTGCAAATTCCCACGTGGGCATTTTGACAAAATATTCAAAAACTATACTACAAATCCAGTAAATATGTGGGTCTCTATTGGGACATTCTACAAAGCAATGACTTGCATTCTTTAAAAATATCGATGTCATAAAAGACAAAAAACATTTAAGGAAACTTACAGAATATAGGAAACCGAAAAGATATATCAAAAAATACATAATCCTTGATTTTTAAAATATCTATAGAAGACACTATTGAGACAACTTGAGGAATTTAATTTATAGATTTTAATTGGTAATAGTATTGTATTGGTGTTAAATTGTCCAAGTATAATAATTGTACTGTGGTAACATAGAAAAATACCTTTTTTCCTAGGAACTTCATGCTGAAATTTGTAGGGCTAAAGAGTCAAAAGATCTGTAACTCTCAAATGATTCAGAAAGAAAAGCGATGTGTGTGTGTGTGTGTGTGCAGGAAGGGAAAGGGCAGGCTAAAGGGAGGAGGAAAATGTCAGACCTTTATCTAGAAGTACAACTAAACAGGTAAGGAATGGCGTAAGATGTGAAGGTCATTCTACTTGCTGAGTTTTAGGGTCTTTGCAGCCCTGACAAACTGATGAAGGATGTGAAACAGCTGCTCTTGACTGACCATAACTGAAGTCTTCTCATCCTTCAAGTTACCTGGTAAATGAATGTTTCTTCCTGACCGCTGTACCTTAGTAGATTCCTCTGCCTTACTCTCATTCACAAACCACCCTGGAATCTCATAACACTTCCTCTTTAAATTTCAAGTGTGTATTTATTCAATACTTTTTTTATGGCTAATCTTTCTCTATTAGACTGTATGTTCCCTGGGGAACATGAAAAATGTCCTTTCATTTGGCACTCTTTGTCCAGTCTTTTACCCAAAGCCTGGCCCATTAGCATGCACTCACAATACTATTTTTTTTTCAGGTTAATGTGAGGGTAGAAACAACCAGGTCACAATATTTGAATTTGTTAGGTAGAATACCTCTTGTCATGCACAAAAAAGCTGTGCCAAACACCCCTGCCTTGTGCCCATTAACTGGGAGCATCCCAAGCCCCTTTTGCTCCCCCCACCTCATGCCCCTTCCTTCCAACTTGAATTGAAATGAGTTTTTCTCTTCTGTGGGTGTGAATTAGATTGTCTACTGGTTTCCTATGAGTACTGAGTACATTGGGTATTTGCTTTTCCATTGTTGTGATCCTTTACAGAGAAGAATGTGTTTCAACTCCATGCAGGTTAATACAGAAGATGTGAAGTCACCAATCTTTTTATGGATAAATAGTATTCCATGGTACAAATATACCACAACTTGCGAATTCATTCCTAAGTTGATGGGCATTTAAGTTGTTTCCACATCTTGGTGATTGTAAATTGAGCTGCAGTAAACAATCCAGCACAAATGTCTTTATGATAAAAGGATTTTATTTCTTCTGGGTAGATGCCTAGTAATGGGATTCCAGGATCAAATGGGAGAAATAATTTGAGTTCTTTGAGGATTCTCCATACTTTTTTCCAAGGGGGCTGTATTAGTTAGTGGTCCCATTAACAGTTTAAAGTGTTCCCTTCTCTCCACATCTGTGCCAGCATCTGCAACTTTGGGACTTTGTAATGTGGGCTATTCTCACTAGGGTTAGGTGATATCTCAGGGTGGTTTGATTTGCATTTCTCTGATGACTAGGGACAATGAGCAATTTTTAATATGTTTATTAGCCATTCGTCTGTCATCCTTAGAGAAGGTTCTATTCATATCTCTTGCTTGGTGATAGATTGGATTCTTTGCTTTTTTTGTTGTTGTTGATTCATTTAAGTTCTCTATAGATCCTAGTTACAAATCTCTATCAGATTCATAACATGCAAATATCTTTTCCCATTCTGACAGTTGTCTATTTGCTTTGTTTTTTGTGTCCCTAGCTGTGCAGAAGCTTTTTCAGTTTAATTAAGTACTGTTTGCTTATTTTTGTTGTTGTTGCAATTGGCACAGAAGTCTTCTTCATAAAATCTTTTCTAGGGCAAAATCCTCAAGAGTTTTTCCCACCTTTCTTCTAGGATTTGTATCATTTCATGCTTTAGATTTAAATCTTTTAACCATATTGAATCAATTTTTGTAAGTGGTGAAAGGTGCAGGTCTAGTTTCAGGGTTTTCTAAGTATAAGATCATAGCATTAGCAAACAGTGAGCATTTGACCTCTCTGCCCCCATTTATATAACCTTTATATCCTTTTCTTGCTTGATTACATTGGCTAGAGCTTCCAACACTATGTTGAATAGTAGTGGTGATAGAGGACATCCTTGTCTGGTTCCAATTCTAAGTGGAAAAGCTTTCAGTTTTATGCCATTCAGTATGATGTTAGCTGTGGATTTGTTGTAGATAGCTCCAATCTGTTTAAGAATGGCCACTTATGGCTATATTCTTAAATGTTCTTGTTAGAAAGAGATATTGAATTTTATCAAATTCTTTTTCTGCTTCTACTGAAAGGATCATATGGTCTTTGTTTTTGCTTCTATGGATATGGTGAATTACATTTATGAATTTGCATATGTTAAACCAGCCTTACATCCTGGGATGAAGCCTATTTGATCATGATGTATAGCTTTTTTTAATGTGTAGCTGAAATCTATTGGCTAAGATTTTGTTCAGTATATTTGCGTCTATATTCATTAGTGAAATTGGTCTGTAGTTCTCTTTAGTTAGCTCTTTTCCTGGTTCTGATATCAGGGTGATGTTTGCTTCATAGACTGTGTTGGGGAAGATTCCTCCTTCTCAATATTTTGGAATAGTTTCTGCAGTATATGGGCATAAGCTCTTTGAAGGTTTGATAGAATTCTGATCTGAAGCAATCTTGTCCAGGACATTTTTTTGTTGGAAGATTTTTTTATTGTTTCTTCAATCTCAGTGCATGATATTGGTTTGTTCAAGAAATCTATTTCTTCCTGGCTAAGTCTAGGAAGAGGGTGTAATTCCAGACATTGGTCCATTTCCTCCACATTTTCACATTTCTGGGGATAGAATTTCTTATAAGGCGCCAGCCATGTACACCTGAGCTGGCAGGTTCGAATCCAGCCCAGGCCCGCCGAACAACAATGACGGCTGCATCCAAAAAAAATGGCCGGGCATTGTGGCAGGTGCCTGTAGTCCCAGCTACTTGGGAGGTGGAGGCAGGAGACTCGCTTGAGCCCAGGAATTGGAGGTTGCTGTGAGCTGCGATACCATGGCGCTCTACCCAGGGTGACAGCTTGAGGCTCTGTCTCAAAAAAAAAGAAATCTATTTCTTCCTGGTTAAGTCTAAGAAGAGGGTGTAATTCCAGACATTGGTCCATTTCCTCCACATTTTCACATTTCTGGGGATAGAATTTCTTATAGTAGTCAGAGATAATCTCTTGTATCTCTGTGATATCTGTTATTATTTCCCCTTTTTCATTTCTGCTTGAGTTTATTAGAGATTTTACTTTTCTGTTTCTCATTAATCTGGCCAAGGGTTTATCAATTTTACTTATTTTTTTGAAGAATCAACTTTTTGTTTCATTAATTTTCTGAATAATTCTTTTATTTTCAATTTCATTGATTTCTGATTTAATAAATGTTTATTTCTTTTCTTCTGCTAGGTTTGGGATTAGATTATTTTTCCTTCTCCATTTCCTTAAGACAATTCATTAGTTTGTTGATGTGTTCTTTTTCTGTTTTTTGGATGTAGGCATCAAATATGATAAATTTCCCTCATAAGACTGCTTAACAGTCCCATAGGTTTCAGTAACTTATAGCTTCATTTTTGTTATGTTTGAAGAATTTAACCATTTCCTTCTTGTTCTCTTTCTTGACCCAACTGTCATTCAGCATAAGATAGTTTAGTTTCCATACCTTTGCTGGAGTTGAGTTCCACCTTTACTGCCATGTAGTCTGAGAAGATATAAGGTATGATTTCAATTCTTTCAATTTTGTTGAGGTTTGATTTATATCCTAGCATATGATCTATTTTTGAGAATGTTCCATGGGCTGACAAGAAGAATGTATATTCCTTATCTTTGGGTTGGTGTGTTCTGTATATGTCTGTTTAGCCCATTTAAGTCTCTAATAGCTTTGTTTAGTTTCTGTTTAGAGAATCTGTCCAGTTCTGTCAGAGGGGTGTTAAAGTCCCCAACTATTCTTATCTTATGGGATATCATATGGCTTGGACCAATCAAAGTCTGTTTCATAGATCTGGGACCATTTAGGTTAGGTGCATAAATATTCATAATTGAAATGTCCTCTTGTCTTCTTGTCCAGTTCCAATGACCAGTATTTAGCAACCATCTTTGTCTTTCTTATTTTTAGTTGCTTTAAATCCACTTTGCATCTGAAAATAAGATTGTGACTCCTTCTTTCTTCTGATTTCCATTTGCCTGAAATACTGTTTTCCATCCCTTTACCCTGAGTCTTGATTTGTCCTTCAAGGTTAGGTGTATTTCCTGGAGACATCATATGGATATGGAGACATCATATGGATGGCTTGTGCTTTTTTTATCCAATCAGCCAGACTGTGCCTCTTCAGTGGGGATTTCAAGACATTAACATATATTGAGAGAATTGATAAGTGTGGTGGAGTTCTATTCATCTTATTTTTTGAAAGACTGTTTCTTAGTTTTATCCTTTGCATCATTGCGAAAGGTAGGTTTTGTCATTTACTTCCTGGGTGTTTACTTTGCTCGTAGTCCATTGTAGCGATCATTGTGGAGAATAGATTTAAGTATTTCCTAGAGAGCTGGTCTTATGGTATATTTCTTCAATATTTGTATATCAAAAAAGATTTTAATTCTCCATCTTTTTTAAAGCACAATTTAGCAGGATACAGAATTCTGGGTTGAAAATTGTTTTGTTGGCTCAGCACCTGTGGCTCAATGGGCTAAGGCACCAGCCACATACACCTGAGCTGGCGGGTTCGAATCCAGCCTGGGCCTGCCAAACAACGATGATGGCTGCAACCAAAAAATGGCCAGGCATTGTGGCGAGTGCCTGTAGTCCCAGGTACTTGGGAGGCAGAGGCAAGAGACTCACTTGAGCCCAGGAGTTGGAGGTTGCTATGAGCTGTGATGCCACAGCACTCTACCCAGGGTGACAGCTTGAGGCTCTGTCTCAAAAAAAGAAAAGAAAAGAAAAGAAAATTGTTTTGTTTAAGAATGTTAAAAGTCTGCTGTCACCCTGATGGTTT
Source organism: Perodicticus potto (assembly GCA_963574655.1). Taxonomy (NCBI): domain Eukaryota; kingdom Metazoa; phylum Chordata; class Mammalia; order Primates; family Lorisidae; genus Perodicticus; species Perodicticus potto. The sequence goes on from CAUYRH010078063.1 coordinate 11,200, forward strand.
TGCTCTTATAGGTTAGTTGGCCCTCGCTCCTGGCTGCTTGCAGAATTTCCTCTTTGGTCATGACTTTGGACAGGTTCATTACAATGTGTCTTGGAGATGCTCTGTTGTATTGAGATGACCCGAGGTTTGATATCACCACTCTAAAAGGAATGTTTCAGAACCTTTAATGAAAGTTGGAAATTTTCATTTCTTTTCTCCAGTGGGGCTTCCATTCATTTAGGACATTCTTTTTCCTAAGTCCCTAAGTCCCTTTTTCACTAGTCCCTATAATTCATATGTTTTACACTTCATGAAGTCCCACAATTCTCTGACTCAATGTTCTGCTTTCTTTCTCTTCTTTCCTGCCTCTTTAACTACCTGAATTAGCTTATGAACTTTATCCTGTAGCTCTGAGATTTTTTCTTCTCCATGTTCTCATTTGTTATCGATATTTCCTACTGCATCTTTAATTTCCCTGATTGACTTCTCCATTTCCTTAAGCACCTCCACATCCTTTCTATATTCATCATATCTTTCATCCATTTTTTAGTTCTTTTTTCCACTTTCTTGTCCATTACCTTTATTGCCTTTGCCATCCATATTTTAAATTCCGTGTCCTTACCATTACTTCTTTATAGTGGAGTCCTCTGTAGCAGCTGCCTTATTGTCCCTCAGAGGGATTGTTCTGTTTTGGTTTTTCATGTTGCCAGAATTTTCCTGTTGTTTCTTCCTCATGTGTGTTTTCTTATCATTCATTTCCTTCCCCTACTTTTTCCTTCTCACTGCCTCCTTCACTTTGAAATACCTATCTCAGAGCTTAGGTGTTGAAGTGGCCTGTTGATATAAAGCCAAAAGGAAGAGAAGGGTACAGAGCAAGCATGAAGAAAGAAGAGAAAAAAACACACACACAAACCAAAAAAGAAGGGGATATGAAAGAAACGAATTGGAGAAAAGGACAGAGGACAGAAAGAGAGAAAGAGAGCAACAGGAGAAATAGTGTTGTTTAACTGAATGCTATGGCCACACAAACAACTCCAGGACTTTGTGAGGTGGGATAGGCAGGTCCCTCAGGAACTCCTTACTATCCTAGACAAATGCAAGATTTCCACCTCCAGAAAATATAAAAGGAGGGAAAAAAAACAAAAAGAGAAAAATGAAAAATTCAGCAGTATGTCTCAGTGGGGACTTGTAAATACTGTTTTTCCCAAGGCCAAAGCTAGAACATACAGGGTATGAGCTCATGATCTCCTTGAGCCAGATTCCTGCTATGACCCCCCCAAGCAAGACCTCTGCCATCACCCCCCAGCACTCACAGAAAAGGAAAATAAGAATAAAGACAATTAAAAATACAATTATATAAGATAAATAAAAAAAGGGATATTTTAGCTGTTGTCTGAAAAATTATGTGGGAAAGATGAGAAAAGTAGAAGAACTTCTACCAAAGAGAGAAAAAAGAAAGGAAATGGGGCTGAAAAACCATAACAAAAATGAGGAAGACCTTGCTATTGAAGAAAGTAATAATGAAAAAAAAAATAATAAAACCAACCAAACCAAAAAAGAGTCAACAACCACAACAATGAAAAAGAGAAGAAAAGGAAAAAAATATATACATGTATAAATATACATACATATGCAAATATATATGTATTGCAATATATTGCCCGGACACCAGGTGGTGATGTGGTGTTAGGAGATGGATTATATACACTGGTTTTCTTGTGAACAATAGATGCCAGAAACCACTACCTAGTTGCTGAGGAGATGGGATCCTGTCTTCCTATCTTAGTGCCCTCAATCAGGGCCTGGTTGTTTCATCAGCATTCAGTCCACATGGGGTTGGGGTCTTAAAGCTCTCACCAAATTCCTCAGGAGGCACTTCTCACAGTGCCCCCTGACAACAATCCCCAAGCGTACTAGAGCCATTCAGCTCATGGCAAGAGTAGATGCCTGAGCTCAACAGATATGCCAGATCCAGCCCAGCACTCTGACCCTGTGGACCATTTCTCCCACACAGCCTTCCCGATGGTGGCCCAGCTAACAGCCAAGCAGATGGTAGAGCCACCCCACCCAGTATTCAAACCCAGCCACTGGACACTGTTCGAATCTACCCACTTGTTTAAGCCTTTCAAGGCAGCTCCAGTGAGTATTTTAGCCCCATATCTTAAAACTGCCAACAGTTCCTTGCCTGCCAATCATCTGAGGGTGGGCTTCCAATCCCCATGTGTGTGCTGGTTTTCTTCAGCTCCAGACCTCCTTGCTGTCTCCTGTAGTCCACCACTGCTTCACTGTGTTCTGAGTAATGTCTCCAGGTAGGTTCCCCCAGCCAGAGATGGCTGGAGATTTCTTTCCCCTGCCTTGCTGCAAATGGCTAGTTGGGAGATGTTTCTCGTCCACCATCTTGCTCCTTCCCCACCTCACAATACTTTTTAGAGTAAATTAATGCTTTTTTGTTCTCTTTTTCCTGTTCTGTGGCACTCCAAGCTTACTTCTCAGACTCAGTATGTACCTAATGCCTTTATGCTGCCCAGTTTTTGTGTCCCATTGTCGTATGATGATGACTTGTCTCCTAGAAGTTAACCATGTCTAGGCTGTCTAGCTATCATTTAGCCATAATAAATGGTGTGCTGGGTTGAATAATGTCCCCCAGATATTCATGCCCACCCAAACCCCAGAATGCAATCTTATTTGGAAATAGGGTATTTGCAGATATAATAGGTTAATTTAAAATGAGGTCACACTGGATTATAGCGTGTTATAATCCAATGACAAGTGTCCTTTTAAGAAGAGAAAACAAGAGACACAAACACACAGACACAGAAAGAAGAATACTATGTGAAGGTGACAGAAAAAATTAGCATGCTGTCTCTGCAAAGCAAGAAACACCAAGGATTCCTGACAATCTCCAGAAGCTAGGAAAAGGGAAGGAAGGATCCTTCCCTAGAGCCCTCAGTGACACCACAGCCCTACTGACACCTTGATTTCAGACTTCTGCCCTCCAGAACTGAGAATAAATTTCCATTATTCTAAGCCTCCTAGTATATGATAATTTGTCTTGGCAGCCTAGTAGATGAATACAGATGGTCTGTATAGACATTTGTAAAACTGAGCCAATGTGCTAGATATATCCTTCCAGGTAAGCCTCTACTTCAGGCCTATAAAACCTACCATAGTAATTGGCCCTGGATTGCACAGAGACCGACCACAAAGAACAGAGGTTTAATAACAAATCCACAGCCTACTAAGTTGTTAAATAGGGGTTGACAATTTATTTGTATTCACTTCTCAGAATATTTGCATTTTAATAAGATACTTAGTCATTCAACATTGATGGATCCATTTGCTCATAAGTGTTTACTGAGTGCTCACTATGTTAGGCTTTGCTGTAGGTCAGCAATTGCTATAGGTCAGCCAGAGAATTATTTCAGGACACAAAGCAGATTTCCCTGAATGCTTCAAATTACACCTTAGAAATCTCTGCCTAATTATTCAATGACCTCAAGAACTTATTAGATATTCTACCTGGGACATACAATAACATATATATCTTCTACTGAGGAAGAAGATTCTCTGTCTGTAAAAGTTATTATCTGGGTGAGCACAGTCTGGGGAGATGTAAACAAAGAATGAAGAGGAGTAAAGGTAACCAGTCAAGCAGGGTTAAGCTAATCAATGCTGGAGAATCCCACAGCACACACTCTCCTGGCTTTGCTCCTAGCAGTCTGGCTTCTTGTTCTCCACCTCCTTTAAATATCTGTCTTCCTCTGTCCATCCCGAAAATGTTATGTTTGTTCTTCACCATTTAGCTCACTGGCCTTCTTGGTCTTCTCTTCTCATTCTGCATATTCTTCCTTGACTTTTGCATCCAGTTCCATTGTTCTCAATTATCATTCAATATATCCTAATGTTTCCCTGAGTCTTTTGTTCTAAACCAGAACTTATTCCTAAGCCACACACCATTAAATCAAACTACTTATCAGATAGCTCAACTTTCATGTTCTGTAACTATCTCAAATTCAAAATCTCCAAAACCCAACCTATGCCTTCACCACTATTCTGTCCTTCTATCACAATCTACCATGTTTTTAATGGGGGGAATAGCAGTGTAATGACCTCAATAATGTTAACATAGCTAGCCGGGCATTGTGGCAGGCATCTGTCGTCCCAGCTACTTGGGAGGCTGAGGCAAGAGAATCACTTAAGCCCAAGAGTTTGAAGTTGCTGTGAGCTGTGATGCTACAGCACTCTACTGAGGGCGACATAGTGAGACTCTGCCTCAAAAAAAAAAAAAAGAAAAAGAAAAAAATGTTAACGTGGCATTTCCTTTATTTGTTTTAAATTTAGTTCTTTTGAGCTTCAAGAGCAACTCAAATTCTAGTTCTCTATGATTTTGTGAACACATTTTGTTTACCCTTTCATTAATCCATCATTTCTCTTTTCATACTATCATCTGAATTTCAAAAGCCCATCTCTGTTTTTTTTTTAGGGCTTTATTTACCTTGGTCTTCCACAACACATTTGCAAAAGACTAAGAACAAACTAAATTTCTACCAGCAGAGTTCTGTTACCTAAACTATGATACATCAGTAGAATAAAGTACTAAAGATCATGTTCTAGGTGAACATTTAGTAATTTAAGAAGTGCTTGTGATTTCATATTATAAAAATCAAGTTTTAAAACTACACGATGACCACAATAGAGAAATACTTCAGACGGAACATTTCTCTTTACCCCTTCTTGAAACCACAGAAAAATCACAATTCCATGGAGGAAGTAAGGAAGATGATAAGAGAGAAGCTTTAGGTGGCAACCTCAGAAATGAATCCAGGGAAGACTTCTCTGAGACAACAAGGTGAGATACGTTGTCTAAAGGCTGAGAATGAGCACGCCAGGTCTAGAGAATAAGGACAAAGACCAGAGTTGGGAAGGCTCTCTGATTTTGAGAAATAAATACCAGTAAAAGCCTTGGATAGGGTTTTAGATAATGAATGACATGATCTGATATATGTTTTTATTTATTGCTATAGCAAAGAAATTTATAGAGTTTGGCAAGAATGGCAGCAGAGAGCTGGTGAGGAAGCCACCTCTGTTGTCCAGATCAGAGATGATGTAACTTGGACTGGGGGTCGCTATAATAAAATAAATTATTATTATTATTATTATTATTATTATTATCATTATTATTATTGTATTTTTTTAATTAAGTCATTTGTATATAGATCATGAATACATTTATGCCATTACGGGATTCAACGTGTTGATTATTTGTACAAATAGGAGTGCTTACATCCTACTAATCAACATAGCCTTCACCTCATTTACCCAATTACAGCGTTAAGGCATTTGTGTTCTACACCTGATAGATCCAACTTATACTTGCAATATGCTCCATAGGTGTGGTCCCCCTACTAATCCTCTCTCTATTGACCTACCCTCCTCCCTTCCCTCCTTTATCCTAGGCTATAGTTGTGTTTCATTTTTCATATGCAAGTGTGAGTGATTATAAATTGGTTTCACAGTAGTTCTGAGTACATTGGATATTTTTTTTTCCATTCCTGAGGTACTTTACTAAGAAGAATATTCTCCAGCTCCATCCATGTAAATATAAAAGAGGTAAAGTCTCTATTTTTTTTAATGCTGCATAGTATTCTATGGTATACATATACCACAATTTATTAATCCATTCATGGGTTGATGGGCACTTGGGCTTCTTCTATGACTTGGCAATTATGAATTGAGCTGCAACGAACAATCTGGTACAAATATCTTTATTGCCAAATGATTTTTGGTCCTTTGGATATACACCTAGAAGAGGAATTTCAGGGTCAAACAAGATAAAAATTATTTGAGATATTTTGAGGTGGTACATTTTTGTGTTATATTGATATTTTTATTTTATGTGCACACATATAAATACGTATGTGTGTTAATATGTATAATATAAATATATATGTGTGTTTATATATATTTGTGTTATATTGATATTTTTATTATATATGTATACATATAATATAAATATATATGTATGTGTGTGTGTATATATATATAGTGAACATCCCATTTGGCCAGTAGGAGTGGGGTTTGGATGTTGAAATAGGGAAAATCCAGCATTTCTTTAGTTTTAGCAATGTGGTAAAAGCTGTGCCATTTACTGGGGTAATATATTCTATGTAATAGATCTAGAGTATCTATTATGATTGGGCATCAGTGAGATACCCCTTGGTGGGGATATAAAAGTACTTAAATATTACATCACTCCCTCTTCTGTTTATATGTATATACTACAAATTACTTACAAAAATATTCCTATTCAGAGAATTATTTGAAATGAAATTCCTAGTTATGTAAATAACTTTATGTATACACAGTTTTAAGGGACATTTTTAAAGTGTTTAACACAAACTGTCTCATTGCTTGATAAAGAGAACCTGTCCTTAGAAGGAGATGGATTGATTTACAGAAGGCGTCCAGGCCCTGTGTGGCAAAAGGCCCCACTCATTGACCTCTGCTTGGTCTCTGTAGTGTGTGACTAAGGCTAGCCATTATGATATAGTGACACTTAGAAGGTTTGGCTGTGTGAACAATGGCAGAATATCTGGATGCAAACCAAGAGCTATAATTTCAAAGCCCAGGTTCAGAGCCTCGCTGTGGTACTGACGCATCCAGGCCACCAACGGCGTCACACAGAATAGACAAGCATCTGTTGGACTTTCTGCACAGTCTTCCACAGGTACACAAAAGGCCAGCCAGAAGCTATGGCAATTCTGAGTAAGTTGACTATTCCATATCTCTTTAAACTAGCACTGGTCACCTTTTAATTACTCCTCTTGGCCATCTGGTGACTGTAGGGATATTCAGCAATGAGGTAGCACTTTTTCTAGGGTGAGTTCACAAACTTAATTGTCTGACCATGTATACGTGTTAAATTTCCAAAAATAATACAAGTTGTTATCTATGAATAACAAGATACCTAGGTGACTTATATGATTTTTATATTCATAAATTTCTAAATATAAAAATGATATGTCATAAAAAACATAATTTTAGTGTTTTCCTCAGGAGGGGAGGGCCACAAAGTCTAATACCATTGAAAAACTTTTTTTTCCCACTGATTATCCAAGGCCAGTGTGGTACCCATGACACCCATCAAGTATCAATTTCACTCATTCCTAAAACTCTCCAGATCCAGCTTGGTGGAGGCAGACACTAGCAAAATCTCAGATGAGGCTGGACCCCTCCTCAGTTCTCATCTCCTCAGTTCTTGTGAGAAAGGGGAGAGTGTAAGCTGGAAATGGCTCAGTCATCCCACGTTACTCAAGAATTTGAGTCTTAGTTATTTAACAGATTATTAAATTCATAGTATAGTCATCAACTTTTTTTTCTAGCTTCGCATATCCTCTTTTTTTTATTTTAATTCTACTAAACTAAAAGGCTTCCGGACCAAGGTTGGTCCAAACTCCCCCATTGCTTCCATCAAAGGCAGGAGCCAAGCTACCTTTTCCCTTGGTGGAGGCACAGATGGTATCACCTCCCCTTTGTAGGGCCCCCGTTAGGCTTCCTGTGTACAGGGACAGCTTGGAACAGATGGGAACCTGAGGAAGATCTCTTAACAACATAGTCTTACTTGGCTCTGAACACTCCTTACACCACTGAGGATTTTCCTATAAATAAAAGAAACCCTATACATAATGGTATTTGGAGCCATTTTCCTTTCCTTTTGCAAAAGAGGTCCAATCATGAGATTGGTGGGGTGATTTAGGGCCTCATGTGGCAACTACTGTTCTCCATTGCCTAGCTTGTACTATGGCTAGGCAGCTATGCAGAAGAAGATTAAATGTTTCTTCTTCAGAGTGTCTTCATTAAAGTTATCCCAGTTTGAGAGAATGAACTCAAAAGAGGTGTTAGGGGGGATTTTTTATTTCTGTGCACCCATCTAAGTCACAGCACCAAAATGTTGGGAGTTTAGGCAGTTGTCTGCATTCTTGGTTCCTTGTGTGCTTTTGGTCAAAGGATGACCAGACCTGCCAAAAACAAGGCGAGCACAAAATAGAAGTTTATTAAGGAAGAGAAAGATAGGTTTACAGAGCAAGAGAAAGATATAGGTTTATAGAGCAAGATACATTCGCCACAGAGCGTGAATGGACCTACCTTGTCACAACAAAGAAAAGGTCCTGCTCATTAACTTATTTCAGCAATAATGCTGACCTTTCAGATAACTCCCAGTGACAATAGGCTCTTGGTACGGATTGAATGTATTCTCTCCAACCTTCAGGTGTTGTCAATGTGACAGTGTTAAGAGGTAGCACCTTTAAGAGGTGATTAGGCATGAAGCCTCTTCTCTCACAAATGGGATGAAGGCCCTTGTAAAAAAGGTTTCACATGGCATTCAGCTTGCTTACCTTTCTGCCTCTTGCCATGTGAGGACACAGCGTTCTTCCCCTCTGGAAGATGTAGCAATGAAGTGCCACCTTGGAAGTACAAAGCAACCCTCACCAGAAAACTAAATCTGCTGGTGTCTTGATCTTGGATTTCCCAAGCTCCAGAAATGCAAGAAATAAATTTAACTTGTTATTTATAACAGTCTACAGACATGTACTATATTGCACATATTTTGTTATAGCAGCACAAACAGACTAAGTCAGCTGCCTAAATAGACTCAGGTCAAACTGATTCTAAACCTGCATAGACCGTAGATCATCCTCCCTTCACCTGGGTGGGTACACCCACCTTCATGCTAGCATTTCGGAAGAGTCCTTGTAACACTGGGAGCTCATGTTTCACCAAGTGGAGGTCTCTGGTTTCTAGGATGTTAGTTATATCTTAATGACAAGCTTTTAATTCGCTTTTAAAATGTTAAAAAAAATTTATATTATTAGCAAAATCTCTTTCTTTAACGTTTCTTAATGTCTACCATTTTTATATGAAAAATAGACTTCTTTTTCAGGAGACAGAGGAAAACTTACTTTGCCACAATACATGGCATGAGTCATAGAAAGGGCTTGAATAATTTGTAGACACATTGCTATTGAGTCATCTTGAATGATACAAGACCACTTGAATACTGATTCTTTATAATCGTGAGAAATAAAAATACTGCTATCATTTTATTTTATAAAATTCAATTTCAGTTTTGCCCTAGAAAAGACACTGGAGCTAGATGGCAACAGTTCTCATTCATGGGTGAGGAAACTTATTCCCTCAGAAGCCACGTGGGATCTTCAGCAGAGAGATAGACTTGGAGGTATAACATGGAGTTCAACACAAATATTACCCCTCTTTGTCTTTTTTTGAAAACAATAGGTAAAATATTATATTAAAAGCAACTGGCCCAATTGTGACTTATATCTTCAAGAATCTTGTGATTTTAAAGGCTTTAAGCAATATGACAGACAGGGTTTGATGGGTATGTTGGAATGCCTGTGATTTATTATATAATTTAAGTGCCCATCTGTGCAGCTGGGCAAAGACATAGCTGATGAAAATATCAGCTGTCCAGCTGTTTTCTCTGCTCCACAGAGGTCATGAGGATTGCTCCTTTGGCTGCCATCTTCACACTAACAACTCCACCGTCTGTCATAAGGAGGCTTCATTCCTAAAAACACTAGGGCAGTACCTCTGGTCCTTAACCCCAAAGAAGATCCCAGCTATTTTCTAGGCTAGCTGCAATTTAAAAACCCTTGACATTACATAAAGCAGTCATTCTCTCAATCTTTTGTGTCACTGTGCCTCATCTCCCAGTTAGGTAGTCTGGAACCTTGAGGAGCTGTCGTCTGGCCTAGTCTCTTACATTCAATGTATGGCTCCTTATATTTGTCTCTCAACCCCCCTCCACCTCTTCTTTCTGAGACAAAGTCTCAAGCTGTCACCCTGCGTAAAGTGCCCTGGCGTCCCAGCTCACAGCAACCTCAAACTCCTGGGCTTAAGCAATTCTCCTGCCTTAGCCTCCCAAGTAGCTGGGACCACAGGACCCACCACAACACCGGCCACTTTCTGGTTGCAGTTGTCATTGCTTTTTGGTGGGCCCCAGCTGGATTCGAACCCACCAGCTCCAGCGTATGTGGCTGGCGCCTTAGTTGCTTGAGCCACAGGCACCAAGCCTTGTCTCTCAACCCTTAAAAGAAGGAATAAATTGTGCAACACCAAAATCAGGCAACATGACATTACCTTCCAGGAGCTGCTTAGCTACTTGTCTATTCTCCGTAGTTCTGGGGCTTTTGACAAGTTTGATCACTGTAAGAACTGGAGCAGCAAATGCCATTATAATTTCTAGTAAGTCCTGTTTTGGTTTAATATGATTTACTTAAACCACATGGGCTACAGCAACCCTACTTAACTCTCTTCTCTCTTTTCTATTGAGATAACATTATGGTAGGTATTCAGTATACAGATAAAGAACAAGAGAGAAAGGTAAACAGGACAGTGAGTTGTTGTTCACTGGCAAACCAATCAAAATAAACAACTATAAATATACAAGGTATTTATTTAATATGCCATAGACCCAGTGGTTATCAACCCAAATAAGTAAGTAATGCAAAAATCTCAATCAATGAATGTTTATTGAGCCAAAGTTGAGGATGTGTCCGGGAAAACCATGAATCACAGGCAGACCTGTAGCTGTTTCTCTGAAAGGTAATTTGGAAGCTTTATCAGTTAAAGGCAATAGAGAGAAGGAAGAAAAAGTGGGAGGTGATGGCAGTGGTAAGGAAAAATGGCTATATTCTTGTAAGACCCAGGAAATCTGCACTTTACATAAGATAAGGTGACTATTAGAAGAGAAAAAAAGAGTGAAGGCAGCAAGAATTATGTAGATGTCCCTGGTAGGTAGGAGAATGTCTGATCCTGTCCCATTTCCTGTTCTGCACCTGTAAAAACAAACTTGCAATTCATTATTAGTGTGAAATAATAAAACAGACTTTAGTTTCAGAAGCCATACATAGTCTGCAGACCTAAAGTTACAGTTTGTATGTCCTTACTTGTCACCTTGAGGTGAGCAAGGAATTTCCTTAATGATTGCTCTATGGGGCCAGTTCTCCACAAGTACCTGAAGACTTTACCTTCCCTTGTGCATAAGGAGTTAAAGTGTTGGCCCTGAGATTCTGATTTTCTTTTTACATGGGTATTCAAACTTCTTACTACATTTATTGCCTACAACAGTAATTTGGACACACATTAGACAATTGAGCTATGATCAGGCTGACATTGATTTCATAGCTATTGATCCGTTTATATGTCCTTCAGAGCCATAAGTAGCAATTTTGGCCCAAGTGCAAACCACACAATAGTACTCTCAAATCAGTAGTATGGTGGAAGAAAAGACATAGGACCCATTTAGAGGTATGAATAGACTTCTTGATCTTCACCTTTGGCTTCCTACTATATCATCTCAGCTGGCTGTCACAGGGGCTGGCCCAAGATCCAAGGCTAATTTGCCACCTTGACTGGAGAGTCAGGCCTGGCCAAGTAGTAGGCAGTGGCTTAAAACTATTCACAGGTTTTGTAACAATCATTATTCAAAGTCAGCAGCTAAAAAAAAAGCTCTTATCTTTTTCTACTTTTGGAATCTGACTTTTTACCCCTAAACTGTGACTGCCTTGAGAATAGCCCAACTTTTTACCCCAAAACTGTGACTGCTTCAGTGCTATCTGCATTTTAAGTATATAATTTTAAAAAAGGATGGGTACTGTATACTATGAAAATAGTCAATACCTCCTCAACATTGAATTCATACCTAGTAATCATAGGAATTGTTAACGATAGAGGTTCTTCTGTGTAACTCATGCAGTACAAACATACACAACTGGGATGAGGAGATTTTAGTAAATTAAGGCAACAGAAGACAGATTTTATGCAGATCATTCTACTTTCAGTTTCTCTGGACCCCTATTTTTTGGGTGGAATGATACAGTTATGGAAACTTCAAATTTCTCTCTAGCCCACCATCCAGTGAATAGTATTGCACAGTTCTTTACAATTTGCAGAGAATTTTAACATTCATATGCTCATTCCACATTCAAGTAATAATGCAGCAATTAACATCCTCTTTTACAGGTGATGGGACAAAGGCTCCTAAAAGAAGTGACATATCCAAAGTCACCCTCTGAATCCCAGCCTCTTTCAACTATATTCTCAACATCCTAAAATGTTCCTTCATTTTTAACTCCAGGAAAATCTAGTGCTCGCACTTTTATGTGGGCAATTATGAGCTAAAAACTTTATAAGTAGTATCAATAAAATTAATTAAAATCAAGTAAGTTCAGAATTGCTTGTCCTTTCTTGCCTACTGTGTCTTACACATAGAATTATTCAAATAAAAATTATTAGCATGATAATAAAACACATGTAGCTCTATTTCTTTGTTTTCATTGTGCTAAAATTTACTCACGGATCTGACATAGAAGATATGTCAATAACATAGCAATATGGCTATCACAGGCCTCATTGTGCCCCTCACCCACGTCAGTATGTTCAAGTCCTAATCCCCATTATTACAAAATGTGATAGGTCTTAAAGAAGTAGTTAAGAGGAGGTCATTAGGGTGGCCCCTAATACAATAAGACTGGTGTCCTTAGAAGAAGGAGAAATTTGGACACAGACATGCACAAAGAGGACCACGTGAAGACATAGGGAGAAGTTGGCTGTGTTGACAGAAAAGAAGCCATATTCTCTTACATCATTTAAAGAGCTTTATTCTGAGCTAATTTTGAGAACCATGACTTGGAGCCACACCCACGAAACATTGTGCTTCTGGTGATGGGGGCCTCTAGTGATGGGGTTACAGTTTGGTTTTATATGTTTCAGGGGACAGGAATTACAGGTGAAGTCATAAATCAACATGTGGGAAGCATAGATTGGTTTGGCCCCCAAAGTGGGGGGGGGTGTGCTTACAGATGAGGGGTGGATCTAAAGATTCCTTGGCTGACAATTAGCTGAAAGAATTAAGCTTTGTCTGAAAGACCAGGTGTCAAAGAAAAGGAATACTAAAGGAATACTAAATAATACTAAATAAAGGGTCTGTTAATCAGAGACAAAGTTTGGACAGACTCAAGGGGTTTGCTATGTACCTTGAGGACCTGTAGTACGTATTGCATAGCCGTAGGCCTGTTAACAAGTCACAGAGGACTTCTCTAAGAAGGTAGGGGGACATAGTGAGGCATGTCTGATCTCCTTTCTCCTGGCTAAAAGCTTAGTTTTAGGGATCCTCTTGACCAAGAGGAGGTCCAGTCAGCTAATTGGGGGGGAGCCTTCAGGTTTTATTTTACAGCCCTCTCACGCCTGAGTGAATAAACGGCCTAGTTGCCCACAATGTAACAGAAAAAAAAAGATTTTATTTTAGTTCACAGCTATCTCTAAATTAAGAAGAGACACTTTAGAAGAAAGCAACCCTTCTGACACTTTGATCTCAGACTTCCAGCCTCCAGAATTCAGAAAATACGTTTCTGTGATTTAAGACACCAAGTCTGGTACTTTGTTATGGCAAACCTAACTAATAGCTATTGCTTAGGTGCATGTGTAGATTAATAATATAACTGATTTTTAATATAATATACAGGCATTAAAATGACCTTGCTCTCAATTTAAAAGCATGAATATATATATATACATATTTATATAAATTATGAGTATATGTCCATTGTGTTTAAACAGAGGCATTACTCATTAGCAATCATGCAAGTTCAAATGACATAGACAATTTTAGTGTTTTATATACTATATTGGCATTCAGATTTTTAAGAGATCAGTTCTATATGATAAGCAAGTGAAGTTTTCATTAACGTGGTGGGATTTATGCTGTGCATTAAGAATGGATATAAGTACCTAAGGATATGGAGAAGAAAGAGGCAATGAAAGTGAACAAGCATAGAGGACATGAAACTAAGCCAGTTTGGGAAAAGCAGAATAAGTCAATTTTGTTTCTGGAGGAGAGAACTGAAAAAGAGTGTGGGATATTGTTGTGGTGAGAGGAGGGTGTGAGGATAAGCTAGGCAGACCCACTAGCTTCAACTCTGAAGTCTTTTTGTCACCCTATCTACAAAAACCTGCTGGTGGCCTAATGTTCCATTCCATGCCTACCGTAGGCACTTAATTGAATCCTTTTCCAGAAATAACTAGGGAAACAAATGCTCCTTCCTGAGGCAGTGTGGATCCCAGAACTATACAGGGATCTTAATTCATTGTCTCCATCCTAGACATAATGAGACAGCATCTCTAGGGTAGCCTACTCAACCTTGGCTGCACATTACAATCACTCAGGGAGATTTAAAAATTCTGATTCCCAGGTTATAGCCAAAGTCAATTTAAGTCAGAATTACAGGTAGTGAGAGCCAAGCACCAGGATTTTCTAAAGCTTGTCCAGTGATTATAATATGTAGCCAAGTTTGAGATTCACAGCTCTGAGTAGTAAGGCCTGAGCTTCTTTGCTTTAGATAGGGTTCCCAAGTGATTCTTCCTACCCAACCCATGAAAAAGCATTTGATCCTCAATACTGGGGCATCTGTCTTCTAGTCCTTGGTTAGCTTTACATAATCCTCTAAGTAAAAACAAACATGTTTCCTCTTGTTTCTTCTCTCCTTCCTACCAAGGACTTCATCCTCATTTAGTTAAACTTACTTCCCAAGTTGGCAAAATAAAAAGGGAGTGTTACATGAAGAATATACAGCACAGGGTTGGGGCTCCTACATTCAATTTGACATCAAGGCCCTTTCCCAGCTATACTGTAAAGCAGTGAGCTTAGGAAGTAGAGTTTTGAAAAATAAGGTAGATTTAGACCAGATTATGGAGGGACCAGTTTTTCAGTTACAGAGCCAATGGCCTTAAAACAACTCAGCAGGAGACTGGCAAGATCGATATTGATTTTAAGGAAATTATAAAGAAGAGAGCAATGAAACAGAAAAATGTGAAAGTGTAAAGGAAGAACAATTGAACTTGACTGATAGATTAGATATGTGAGAAAGCTGGTAACTGAAGATGTGATTCTGATATTGTAAGCCTAGGTAATAGAAAGAAATTACAGACATGGGGGAGATAAAAAGAAGAGGCTGGATTTCTAGGGGGAAGTGGAGGAGAAAAGGGATTTAATTAGGTTTTAGACTTGTCTGAGATAACATGGCATTTAGAAACATATAACATGGCATTTCGATCTCTAGACAGAGATTTGGAATCTTCTGCTAAGAAGTCTCAATTGTAGCCCAAAGGAAATATTGGGAAAGACAATTAGAGAACCATAGACAGAAACTTGGGAAATACCAACAGAAAGGTGAGTGGAGCCAGTGAAACCAAAAAGGAAGCATCTATTAGACTGGCAGCAGGAATATCTGCATAAAGTAACAAAAGAAGAAGAGAAAAAGGCAAAGAGGAAATATCAATGGTATTAAATGCCCAAGGAGTAGGAGGCCTAAGATAATAGATATGATTCATGTATGGTTTCATTTACATATCATTTCATAGCAATGCCTAAGAGCCATCATTGGCTTTCCATTATCTGCAGGATATCAGCCTGACAAGAAAAGATCTTTATAAATTGGATCTAATATATCTTTGTAGTGCTTCATCTCCCAACCTGCTCTAAACTACTGTTCTCCACGTAAATATTTTCTTTCAGGCTTCCTTATATGTGCTACTTTATTTGCCTAACAAAATTTTACTATTTTTTCAAGATTCAGCTCATAATGCCAGTTCCTCTGTGAATTGTGGTATACTCCTAGTCCTTAGCCAAATACTGTACAGTTAGTGCTTTCTCAATGCTACCACTTCAGTTTGTACATACCTCAATAATACCACTTACCACATGGCATCACCATTATTTTTTTACCCATCTATTTCAGTTACCTATAACAAACCATTCCAAAACATTGTAGCTTAAACAATAACTAAGTTATTATCTCTGAATTTTGTGGGTTGACTGGGATCAGCTGTGTGGTTCTTCCGCTCCATTGTGGGCTGGGGCTACAGTCAATTGTGGGGCCTGTCTAGGCTGGAGCTCCCAGGACAGTTCACTCACACGTTTGGGACTTTGGCTGAGATGGCTGGAGGCCTGGGCTCAAATTGAGATTTGGGAAAGGTAGATCTTCTTTTCATAAGATCTTTCCACATGGACTTTCCAGATAGTCCCTCCACCAAAGTAGCCCAACTTCATACACAGCATTCCAAAAGAAGGGCATCAGAAACTGGTAAGCCCTGAACTGACTGACCCGCTGTCACTTTACTGCTATTAACATAAGTCACAGGTCAGGGACTGAATACCAGAAGGCACAGTTTATCTGGACAATCTATGGAGCTACCACCTTTATTAACCTGCTATTTACTTGAAAGGCAAAGATTATTTCGTTTTTCATCTTTGTGGCCCCAGTACCTAGTGGGGAATGCGACACAAAGTGGATATTCATCAAATAATGACGGAGGGAAGAGTTGAGTTAGAACTGGAAGATTGAGGAAAGTTGGGGGCGGGAGCGGAAATGCTCCAGGCTTAAACTTCTGATGTTACCCTCAAGATGAGGCCACATGCTGTCAGCAATTTTGTGTCTGAATTCAAAATGTTAATTTGTTAAGTGAAAGCTTAACAGAATTTGTGTAATCCTCCTTGGCATTTCTGTATTTTTTAAATATGGAAGTGGTCTGAGCTTCTCCAGACAAGCGGAGAGTCCGCATGAATAACCATTGTTATGTTAGGTAGTAACTTTTAAACTGTGTTGCTAAGAGATGTCCTGAGAGTTCAGTGGAACTCCCTCAGAGATCACTTTGGAGGGGATAGGAGTAAAGGTCTGAGCTGAGCCTATGGACCTGTGGAGCCACATCTCCATCCCTAGCCAACCAGGAAATCATATATTGAGATGTTTTGTTGTTGGGTTTTTTTTGTGTGTGTTTTTTGTTTGGATTTTTGTCTTTTTTTTTTATACAAGTAAGGTCTTATTTGGAAAATAAAGGAACACAGGATTTGGGGGACTCTTTTCCCCCACTAAATAAATTGTGAAACTTACATGCTAAGGGAAAAAAAAAGAGGAGATGAATAACCAGATTAACCATGAAGACTTAGCTGAAACTGGATAGCCTGAATTGGCAGCAGGACAGATCAGCACAGTCCTATTGGCAAGGCAAAGATAAGAAGAGATTAAAGTGGCCAAGGGTGTCTGGGGAGACAAGGTCGAAATGGGAGAGTGACATACTTCAAGTGTGGAGCCCACATTTTAGTCCAGCCTTGTCACTAACTGGCTCTGTAGCCTTGAGTGGGCCTTACTTCCCTCATTTGCAAATTAAGGTCATCTATCTAAATGGCTTCCAAAGGCTGGGATTCCTGTTCTACAACTCTGTGATTCCATGGATTAATGAAGCAGTGCAGGTGACTAAGAATGATTTCCAGGCTGCACATATTCAATGTGGTCAGAGGACACTCATTATTTATAGAGTATGAGGATCAGAAGGAAAAGACAAGAGGTTTGGGAGTTTTGTATTAGAGTATAGAGTACTAAGCTCTAATAATAGCTAATATTGACTTTGTATGAAGTACTATATTGTACTAGTCACTCTACCCATGCTATGGCATTTAGTTTGCTTAACATCTCTATCAGCTAGAGACTGTAATGTAATCCCAATTTTTAAAATGAGAAAATTGAAGTTTAAGAGATTGTCATTTGCTTAGTGTCATACAACTAAAAGGGACAGAGCAAGAATTCTAGGTTTTTATGTGTATATATTTTTACCTTTCTTTATTTTTCAGCATTGTGTAATTTTATCTTACCGGAATTCAGGGTGTTTACTTTTTTAATTTAATTTTTAATTAAAATCATAACTGTATACATTTATGGGGTACAATGTGATGACTTGTATACAATGTGGAATGCTTAAATCCAACTGAGTAACATAACCATCTCCTCACTGACTTATTTTTAAGCAGCCCAAATGCCTATCAACCCATGAATGGATTAACAAATTATGGTATATGTATACCATGGAATACTATTCAGCCATTAAAAAGATGGAGATTTTACAACTTTTATGTTTACCTGGATGAAGTTGGAACACATTCTTCTTACTAAAGTATCTCAAGACTGGAAAAAGTATCTAATGTGTTCGATACTGTTATGAAACCATTATACAAACACATACTCATACGAATGATAAAACACAAATATATCTTTCCCTTAATTCATATAAAGTCTGCTTATATTACATTATAAACCCTAAAGAACTTGGCTTGTTGGCCAGGCCCAGTGATTCACCTGTAAACCTAACACTGTGGGAGGCCAAGGCAGGTGGATTGCTTGAGCTTAAGGGTTCAAGACCAGCCTGAGCAAGAACAAGAGCCCATCTCTTCTAAAAATAGAAAAATTAGCTGGGTGTTGTGGTGGGCATCTGTAGTCCCAGCTACTTGGGAGGCTGAGACAAGAGAATCTCTTGAACTCAAGAGTTTGAGGTTGGTGTGAGCTATGATAATACCATGGCATTCTACCAAAGGCATCAGAGTGAGACTATTTAAAAAAAAAAAAAAAGAACTAAAAAGAACTAGGCTTGTTATCAGCTTAACTCACATTATAGAATTACAGCACATGGCTTCCGGCATTCAGGCACCTAGCAGGAGTCTTTCTATAATGATGATGCTAATAGTATTGACAATGTTAGTGCTTGGTAAAGAGACTTTATCTTTGAAATGGAAAATAACAAACAAAATCTAGAATTTTAATATTAATTCTATCACATTGTTTATGTAACTCTCTAGGAAATTCTTCTGCTAAAAACGAACTATGAAAGAATGAAAGCATCGTCAGAGAAGCTCAAAAATTTTGAATTCTGCTCTATGAATTAGATAGGTTTAAGTGGCAGGAGTGTGCAAAATGGTTTACATTTCAGCAACCTGTACATAGATAAGCTTTTTTTTTTAAATCTATATTTGTAGAATATTAATTCTGCAGAGCTTTTCCATAGATATTATCTCAGGTAATTCTCATAACTCCATAAACATTATCATTACATTTTAGAGATATAAAAACTGAGGTTTTTATGGGGTAAGTTTTTTGCCCAGGGTGATAAAACTAGTAAGTGGAAAGAAATTTTTATCTTCAGACTCAAAGTCCATTTTGTTTTTCATTATACTATAAACTAGTTTATTAAAAATGCACATTTTGTATCAGTAAAATATAGTAGATATTACCTAATAGGATAGACTTGACTGGTTTCACCCTTTAGAGGAAAAAATTATATACTTTGCAAAGATTTGGTTGCCAGAGGTAACAACTTGTAGTTACAGTATTAATATTGTGATAGATGTTGAACAAAATATGTGGCTAAAACAGTAAATGAGGTGAATAAGAGTAAAACCAAATGTAAGTTTTTTAAAAAAATTAGGATTGTGAGCCCAGCTAGATGTGCCGTTTAGTATATATAGGTTTGGATCACTATTGCTATTTTAATGTTTTTAGTATTATAAACTTCCCCATTATAAAACAGCTCAATGACATCAATAGTTTATGGGTGGACTGTAAGCCACTGGTGGTTTTGATATTTAACAATCTTTTATTTTTGTTACTTATTATTTTTATTTATTATCATCACAACAAAACGAGTCATACAGGAAAAAGCCAAATTCCCACTTCGAACATCTTCAAAATTTTCAGAGTAAATTAATACTATTAGGAAATTGAGAAATGAAAGTTATCGATCATAGACTTTAAAGAATTATGGAAAATTACTTTTAAACATTTTTATTTATTTATTTTTAAATTTCAGATTAATATGAGGGTACAGATGATTAGGCTATGTTGTTTGCATTTGTTAGGTCGAGTACCAGTTATAGTTGTGCCCCTCACCTAGGAAGTGTGCCATGTGCCCCTACCTTGTGCCTGTTAGATGACAGCACACTAGCACCCTCGCTCCTCTCCTCACCCTCCGTCTTCCCCCTCCCCTCCTTGAGTTCAATTGTGTTTTTCTCTTGCGTGTGTGTGTGTGTGTGTATTTGTTCATCTACTGGTTTTGTGTTAGTATTGAGTACATTGGATACTTGCTTTTCCATTCTTGTGATACTTTCCTAAGTGGCATGTTCTCCAACTCCATTCAGGTTAATACAAACGATGTAAAGTCTCCATCCTTTTTATGGCTGGATAGTATTCCATAGTATACATGTACCACTGTTTATTAATCCATTCATGTGTAGATAGGCACTTGGGTTCATTCCACATCTTAGTGCTTTGAACTGAGCTGCCATAAACATTCTAGGGCAAATGTTCTTATGGCAAAATGGTTCTTTTTCTTCTGAGTAGATACCTGGTAATGGGATTCAGGATCAAATGGAAGGTCTAAGTTGAGTTCTTTGAGGATTCTCCATACTTCTTTCCAAAGAGTCCGTATTAGTTTGAAATCAGACCAACAGTGGAAAAGTGTTCCCTTTTCTCCATGCCTCTCCAGCATCTACAGCATTGGGACTTAAGGATGTGGGCCTCTTCTCATTGGGGTTAGGTGAGATATTTAACGATCTTAATTTTCTTGATCAAAGAGGAAAAAGTCTATATACAGCATGTTCTTTAAACACTTACAGATATGGGATTTCCCGTAGCTAAACTGCTGTGTGACCTTGAGGAAATACATTAACCTCTTATTCTAAGTTTCCTCAACTTCAAATAGGGTAATCATTCTTAAATCATTGGGTTGGCTTGAAAATTAAATATGAAAGGGGGCGGCACCTGTGGCTCAAAGGAGTAAGGCGCCGGCTCCATATGCCGGAGGTCGTCGGTTCAAACCCAGCCCCGGCCAAAAACCACAAAAAAGAAGAAAAAAAAAATTAAATATGAAAATGTCAACAAAGCACATGGCAAAAAATTTGGCACTAAAAAGGTATTAATTCTATTTTTAAGGGACTTGCAAGTATTAATGTACTGGGCTTCATGTGCCTGCTAAAACTAAAACAAAAACAAAAATCCCTTCATAGCTACTTATTACTGACATTAAAGAGTGGGCTATTAGGTCCCTCTCTGGTACCTTGTTCACAGCCAGGAACTTGGTAGGCGCCCAATAAATGTTAGCTGAATTAAACTGAAATCAAATTACCACATCCCCGTAGGGTTTCGAGGGTTTATTTAGAAGCCCACCATAGTCAGCATCTCATCATTCAGGACTCAGCCAATTTATAAAGGGACGTTGTCCTTGCAACATTCCTCCTTGGTCTCTAGGCCCTGCTTTTTTGTCATGGTTCATTCCAGCTGAACTAAAATTTCCCCAAACATGACTGAAGCGATGGGCCGAATCTAACAAGATTAAGTTTAATAGGGATAAATGTAAAGACTTATACTTCAGTCCAAAAAGAATCCGGTACAAGTGCTAGATGGGGAATACGGGGATTAGCAGCAACATGTGTGAAAAAGACTTAGGGGTTTTGGTTGATATTAAGCTCAATTAGTCAACAGTGTGCTTTCGATAACAAGAAAGTCAATGTGAACTGAGCCTGCGTTAATTCCTGCCCCAGCCTGGCAATTACCCAACTGCGCTTATTCTTAAATTTTAGCTGTATCAGAATCACCTGGAAGGCTTGTTAAGCCACAGGTCACGGCCCCACCCCCAGAGTTTCCAATTCGGCAGGTCAGTGGCGGGTGGGGGGAGCTGAGATTATGCATTTCTAACAAGTTCCCAGGTCACTGCTCATGTTGCTGGTCCTGGGATTTTATAATACTTTAGAAACCACTGCCCTACTCTATCCTGTGTGGTCAGACAATACTGGGACTACTAATAACAAGGATAGTGAAGAGATACAAGATATACATAAAAGGGACAAGGAAAGGAAAGAAATGAAGAATTATGTGCTGTAGTAATATTGGCAAAATTAACAATAATAACTAATATTGGTGGAGGATTTATTTTGAGCTACAAGTGCTACCAAACATGTCATATGGAATTAGTAATGGTAATAATAATAATAACTGCCAACCATATAGCATTTACTGTGTGTCCAGTTTTGTTCAATGTGCTTTACTATTTATTTATTATTTTTTTAAATACATGTATTTTATTTTTCTTCATTACATTATTTCCCCCCCCCCACCCGTCCATGATAAGACAGAATTGATTTACAGAAAAGAATACAGAAAACACCAAAGCTCCTGGTAGTGGGAGAGATTTCAAGTGGGGAGAGAGAAGCTCTCTCCGTTCCTCTCCCGGTCTTTCCCCGTCTC
>CAUYRH010078065.1:0-23498 GCA_963574655.1 Perodicticus potto
AAATATTTTCACATAGTAAATGAGAAAATCTCATGAATGGTATGTTAACCAGGTGGATGAAAATATCTCCGATTGTATGTCAAGCCCACATACTGTACCCCATGATTGAATTATTGTACACAGCTATGATTCAATAAAAAAAAAAAAAGAAAGAAAAAGAAAGGGGAAGAGGTCTGTGAATTTCTCCAGAAGCAGTAACATCAGAGAACAGAAACGGAATTTACAGAAATTAGTGGAACTTGTATTTGAATTGTACATCAATTAAGTCCTCCTGAGACTAAATGCTATGGTCCTGGTAAGGAGACAGTGTAAACAAAGTAGGCAATGTCAGTGCTGAAGACACACAGATTTATGGCTTTGAGATGCACCCTTCCCCCAAATTGAAAGAGGACTGGGGATAGGAACAGTACAGAGATCAGGAGGCTGTTTTTCCTACCATGGTGACAGGGTGACAGTGCTGAGTGGCCTGATGTTTTTGTAGTAATGCTCAGGAACCCATAGTTTCCCAGTGAGCCTTTGCTCACCTGCCTCCAGCAGACCCAAACACCAACAACCATTTGTTTTCTGACAACTCCTTCAACTTTGATATAATAGGTCTTCTGCTTTATGGCTGAACATTAAAAAGAACAGGAATGCATGTGAGGTCTCTGTAAGGAGCAGCTCTTGGCATTAAGCAGGCAGCCAGCTGGACACCAACATGCAGCAGGTCAGAAGGTGTCTAAGGATGTCCTTTGGAGGAAAGGAAGTGGTGGCTGAGGAAATATGGAAATAATATCAGCAGACCAGAGGCCTGGGAGTTAGTTCATCTGATTCCATCTGTTCTTATTTGCTCTCTGTGATAATCTCTAGTTGACCTGAATTCTTTAACCTTTCTTTAGGAACTTCGACTTTCCAAGAGTCTCAAGGGCAATGAATACAAAAATTCATATGTACTTCTTACCAAGTATTTCTGAAAATTCATGTGTCAGTATTTTTAAATACTATCCAGGTGATATCAATGTGCTTCCAAATTTAAGAGAAACTTAGGCATATAGAAACCTTGCCAAAGACAGCTCTGCATGCCACTTTAAAAAAATTAAGAATTTGTTACATAAAGTTTAAGATACATTGTTGAAATTTTAAATCATATCTATTTTAAAAAGAAAAAGAATCCAATTTAAACAAGATAATTGGTTTGCAACCCTGGTTTCTCACTTGGATCATCTTGAATGGAAAAAAAAAAAAAAAAGAGTATCCCAGGTCCAACCCAAAATACTTAGGTCAGAATTTCAAGGTACAAGACAGGGATGTATATAATTTTTTAAAGTTGACAAAGTGACCCTCATGGCACCCAAGGGTAAGACCCATTGTGTTCCATGGAAGATGTTCTTTTTGGGAGTTCTACTGAGCTTAGTGCAGTGAAGGAGTGGATAGTCCTTTGAGCCAGGTGAACATCTTAGTGGGCTTTGTTTATGTAAAGCAAATTGAGTATGAGATACAAGTACCATACCCTCTTGGCTAAGGGTGAAGGGTACAAAATTCTAAGATAGCTTCTTTTTCATTTTGCAAGTTTGAAGTGGACAATCCATTGTCTTCTGATCTTTAGTTTTTGAAATGAAAAGTCTATAGTTAGTCTCCTCCTTTGCCCTTGTGAAATTTGTCTTTTTGTCTCTGATTTCTTGTAAGATTTTCTCTATCTTTGATTTCTGGCACTTTGATTATACAGTGCTTAGGCAGAGTTATCTCTTGACCTTGTTAGGGCACTCTGAGCTTCTTGAATGTGGTTTGATGTCTTATACTACTTTTAGAAAATTCTCACCCTTAGTTTTTTAAATATTCCTTTGGCTCCACTCACTCTTTACTCACCTTCTGAGACTCCACTTACATGTATGTTAAATCCTTTGATGTTACTTTATAGACCTTAGATGCTTTTCCCATTTTTACTTTTTTTCCACTGTGTATTTCAGTTTGATAATTTCTCTTGGTCTGTTAGGGTGGTAACAATGGTCTCCTATAACTTTTCACATTCTAACCAGAGTAGAAATATTTTCCCTGAGTGATATTACTAAACTAATTTTATAGACAAAACCCCAAACAAAACAAAAACACAACACAGAAAACAAACCAAAAAAATCTGAGTCATAACAAGTTTGAGTAACATTCCAGATGTCACATAGTTAGTATGTGGGATTCAGTGTATACAGAATACAAGGCAGGTTTTGAAACCTAGTATAAGTGTTCTTAAGAATCTCATCATTTTTTCAGAAACTCCACAAATGGTTGTTATTTGAGGAAGGTTATGAGACACACTGTCTGTAAGCCTAACGTGTATCTTATTTCACCTAGGATTTCAGTGCTAAAATCATCCAGTGAAGAGATTTTCTTTGATTCAAACACTAAAATCTGTAAGCCATTTGCCACAGAACCAGGTCAATGTTCTCTCTTAAATCACAGTCTGTGTTCACATCTCTGTACTGTTTTTAAAGGTAAATTTTATGTTCAATTTACATTCCATTTGTTGCATCACAATTTTCCAAAAATGGAAGGTGTCACTGAAACAGGATAATTAGAAAAAGGTCACTACTTTCTCAGATGTGAATACAGTGGGATATCAGTCCAACATCACAAGTGCTACTTGTGTCCTCCAGGCACCCACAGGTCAATCACCACTGTAGGAGGAGGCTAGCCAATATCTCTTCTATCAGTAAGGGTCCGTAAACAGTTATTTAAGGAGCAAATTCTTGCCAAAGTCTGCCTCAGGACAAAACCTCTCTTCCAGAAAGCATCACCAGGAGTTTTCTCTGATATACCCTGAGGTCAAACTCTAACTAGAAGTAGAAATACTTCTAGTATTCAACATGCTGAGCAAGAATGGAATGTCTGCCATTCTGTTGAACCCATTTTCTTCTGGCATTTCTCTCTTCCAAAACTTCTTATAGTCCTCTCCAACTTCAGGCTTTGATTGTTAAAGATTTATTCCTTCTTTTGTTAATCAAAGCTTTGAGGCACTCCTCTATACTCTTCTCCAGGTGCTGGGAATATATCAATGGTCAGATCAGTGATATTCCTGCACTCACAGAGCCTTCATTCTGATGGACAAATTTCATGAATTAACATGAAAAGGAACAAGATAAATTTCTGTGATAATGAGTGTATTGACGAAAGGGGTCAATGTTTAGGGAGAAATTCAGAGCCAATAATATTAATTTAGATTATGAAAAGGGAAAATACCTATGAGGAGATGAATCTTTACCTGAAACTGAAAGATAAAAAGCCAGTCATGTGAGATGGGGAAGCAGAGTATCCAGGCAGATGACGCACCAATTATAAAGGCAGGAAAGGACTTGGTGTGTTTGAGGACAGAGGTAGATACAGTGTGGGTGGAGCATGGTGAGCAATAGAGAAAGGAGTGGAAGATGGCATTGGAGAAATTTCCAGGTCATCTAAGTTTTTGTAGACCAAGGCAAGGTCCTTGGGTATCATTTTAGGAAGCCACTGGGAGGTCTGAAGAAGTAGGTGACATGAACTGATTTATTTTCTAAGAGAGTCATTCTGGCTGTGTATGGAGAGCAAATTGCATGGGATGGGGTAGGACACAGAGGGTCTATTAGGGGCTACTGCAATGTACAGCAAGAGACCAATGTATCCAGGACTAGAGTGGTGACAGAGGCTGCGGACGGGGCAATAAATTGGAAAAGAATTAGTTTAAAGGAAAGGTTTTGAGGGTTTGGAGGTGAAGGGATACTCAGAGGAAGGAATCAGGAGGATTTCTAGTTTCAGGCCAAGCAACTAGTGGCATTAACTGATATGGAGAGAACTTGGGTTGAAGGGAGATTTTGATGTGGGTGGGGGTGGGGAGAATCCATGGTTTTGTTTGGTCATTTTGAGTGTCTAATGCCCTTTACACACTCAAGATATCAAAATGGCAGCTGCATATCTGAGTTTGGCACCAAGAAGAGAGGTCAGTGTAAAAATAACAATCTGGGAGTCTTTGGCACAGTCATCAGTCTTGGTAAGATTACAGAGAGCACAGAAAGAGACTTGTACCTGGCCCAGCAGTGCTGTCCAACGTTCAGAAGTCAAGTAAAGGAGGAGAAATTGGCAAAGATTGAGGAGTGGCCAGTGAGCTTGGAGAGAAACTGGAAGTGTGACTTTCATCACAGAAAACCAGAAGAAAAGAGTATTCCAAGAAGGAGTCAACTCTACTGAACTGTGAGGGTAAGTGAGGTGAGAAAGAGAGAATGACTATTGCATTTGGAAATGTGGAGGTTACTCATAGCCTAGAGAAGAGCATTGTCATTCCTAAAATTAGAGAGTAGGCCGAGAAAAAATAAAAAACAGAGTGTGAAAAGATACAGCCATTAAAGACAACTATTTGGAAGTATTGCATGGGAAATGACAACATGGGACAGTAACTGGAGAAGGATATGGGATAATTTCAGCATTTGTCTTAGGAGCAGGAGATACTGGACTGTGCTATTTGCTGATAGAAAAGATCCACTAGAGGAAACAAACTGATGATGCAGAAGGCAGAACAAATGAAGGGACAGAAGAAATGTCAGTTCATCCTTGAATTAGAAGGGAATGCAGAGAGTGGAATAGGTGTGGTAATACAAACACGAGCAGCCTCATGTCTGAGTGCTTCTGTTTTCCTACTACTCTTAGACAAGAACATAAATGGACAGAGTGTGAGTGAGGGCTAAGGACTTCATCACCTCTAGCTGCAGAAAAGTAGAAACTGCATAGTTAGGGACATAGGCATTTTGCTTTATTTTGAGAATTGACCTAGTCTATCACTTATGTCAGAACATAGGTGGTTCGGGGTGGGGATGGTTACAAGTGGAGAATATGAATAGGCTCTAAGCACACTGAGGACTGTAGCTGACTGCTGATTCATATGAAGAATGGCATTGTACAACTTTGCATGACTCTGGAAAGTAAGAAGCTTCTACCATGACTGTGTTTGCTGGTTGCTGCGCCTGCTACCTCAGTAGGTTGTATCAGGATGGTCAGTTCTATCAGAGGAGAGCTAAGAATCTTTGCCACCACCAGGAAAGATCTCAAGCAGGCCCTCATGGGGATTTGGCAATGTTGACAGCTACTTACTAGTTCAAGAAATTGAGCTGTGATAAACAATCTAGTGTAAATCTCCTTATGATAAAACGATTTTTTTTTTTCTTCTGGGTAGAGGCCTCTAATGGGGATTAGAGTAATGGGATTATGGGATCAAGTAGAAGATCTATTTTGAGTTCTTTGAGGAGTCCCCACACCTCTTTCCAAAGAGGCTGTATCAGTTTGCATTCCCACCAGGAGGGTAAAAGTCTTTGGAAAAGGGCCATGGGAGAGAAGACTGATGTTAAGCACACTGCGTTGTCTCTGGTAAGACAAAAGTGAGGCACAAAACTTTGCTGAGTTGTCTCAGATAGACAAGAGCGAAGCAGGAATCCTTTCCTAGTTGGAGTCCTGTAGAGGAAGTGGGTACTGAGAACAGGAGCTAGAGAATTGAGATGGAGAGTAAATGCAGTTAGAAGAAGTTAGTTAGAAGGAAGTGGGAGTTTCTGAAGTGTCTTAAGCAAGGATCCCTCCTGGGAACTGAGAAGATGCTGACCTCATTTACATTGAAAGAGGCTTGCAGGCTTAGAGCCCGACCCATTTGGCCTACGATCAGAAGATGAGTTTAGCTACTTAGGACCATATGAACTTGAAGCCTATATACATGAAGGATCAGCCAAATTCAAAAATATTCTTCAGTTTATCCATAAATCTTAAAGATGTGGATATGTCCAGCAGCCCCACTGTGATACTAAAGCTAAATTATACATTGAGTCCTTATCCTGGAATACTATGATTTTTCTTTCTCAGACAGGTGTTCATTAAAGGTCACTTGGCAACCCCTGAAACACAGACTTTCACACCTTAATAGCTGACTGTGTGAATTCATTTCCCTCTGTCATTGCTCTGGATTTTGGCTTCAGGCTCAAAGTTTGGGAGATGGAAAAAAAAAAACAACTCTTGTTGTTCCTGTGGTGCTTGGTAATTCTTTTATTTTTTAAGGAGTTTTTTTCATTCTAAAAGTGATATGTGGTTATTAAAAATGTAAAGAAAACACAGGAAAAATAGAAGTATAAAAGCATTCCCAGTTCATTTCACTCACCAAACTTAAGTACTGTTAAATGTTTCATTATTTTCCTTCCTGTCTTGTTTTCAATAGAAAATAGAGAGGTTTTTCTAACTCAATTAAGATCACATTGGATACATCATTATGTTCCCTGAAATTTTAATTTAACATTATATTATAATCATTTTTCAGATGGGCATCTTTGTTTTACACTTTTTTGATTGATTGATTGAGGCAGAGTCTTAAGCTGTCACCCTGGGTAGAGTGCTGTGGCATCACAGCTCACAGCAACCTCCAACTCTTGGGCTTAAGCAATTCTCTTGCCTCAGCCTCCCAAGTAGCCAGGACTACAGGCACCCACCACAAAGCCCAGCTATTTTTTTTTGTTGCAGGTGTCATTGTTGTTTTAGCTGGCCTGGTCAGGGTTCGAACCCTCCAGCCTTGTGTATGTGGCCAGTGCCCTACCCACTGAGCTATGAGAACTGCCCTGTTTTAAATTTTTAATTTGAAAAATTCTAAAATCACAAAAGTTGCAAGAATACTATAATACATACTGATTTATCCTTCATCCACATTTACCAGTTATTAATATTTTGCCACTTTTGCATTATCTTTATTACATGTACATTATAATTAGTATTTTTTTAGTTTTCCAAGTCATTTGAGATTGAGTAGAAGACTGTATGATCCTTCATTCCTAAATATTTTAGCATATGTGTCTTAACAACAAAGATACTCTCTTATGTCCCATCAACACAATGATCAGAATTAGGGTATTTACTATTTCTTCAGTCTGCCCTGAAGAATAGGCATACGGAAGAGAGTAAAATTTCGTGGTAACTCAAGATTGAAATTTTTCCGATGTGACATTACCTGCTTGCAACAAGTAATATCAAAATAATAATAATTGAACGAGGCATCAACATCTCTATTGTGCAGAAAAGGAGGCTGATGTTAATGACTTGCCCAAGACTCTGTCTCCCTTCAAAGTAGGTTCCCTTTTCTGCTATACCCTCCTGAGCAGAAACTCAGTGAACGCAGAGCAGTCAGGAGTAGAACTAATCAGTAGAGAATTAGAAACATCTTTCTTCCTTCTAACAAAATCCCAGGACAAAGCCTACCCCTACTTTTGTCTGTTTTTAATTTTGAAGGAAAAAGAAAGTACATGAAGAGAAAAAATGAGAGCAATATAAAACTGCAAGAGCCGTGCTTCTCACTTGCTTAAGGGATTGCAGCTCTTTCCTCAAATGATGTTCCTGAGAGTCAGGAAAGGAAAGCCCGAATTCCGTTAATATCTTGTAATAAGCTAGAAAAATCTATCATTGCATTTCTGACAGCATATTTTCTAACCATAGACAATTAGTATATTTAGACTTTGTAAAAGTGGGATCTGCTTTTTACTTCTCTCAAAGAAAATATCAGGCTGTTGCCCTACCTTAAGACACATTTGTAAGTCATGTTCTTAATTTATCTTCAGAACCATGCAGTGAAGAGCATCACCCTTTCATGCTATTTAAGCCAGTCACTGGTTGAGGGAAAAGGAAATTGAAGTCAAATTTCCATTCTTTCCTTTCGAGTTCAGTACACCTCAAAAGTTCTTTCCAAAGTGAGGAGTTTGCCCAGAGCTGGTCAGTATAGACGTAGCAGGACTCTCAAAGAGGCTGCACCTGACAGCCCGTGTGGCAGGACAGTGGCACAACAGGCTCACAGAAGGTGTTCTAAGAGCACCGTTTTCCTGAGAGCTTTTCTTCTCTGTAAGCAGACTCTACAATAGATTCCACTTAAGAACATTATCTTAGGTCCAGCAGACATCCACACATGTTGGAAGTTGAGAACAAGCAATACCATATGGCATTTTTCTAAGAGCACAGTTTGTATTGAAGAGAAACAAGAGTCTGTATTGGTAATGCGAGGATGTTTGTAGACATAATTTTGAGGATAGCTGTCTCTCCTCAGGGACTTTGATTGCAATGATTGTGACTAATTCCATTACTGGTCAGCAAATTCCCTACTTCTCTTGCCACTTTCACGGGAAGAGTATACTTCCCTTTCCTAGTGATGTTGGTTTGTCTACAAGGAGGGTGAAAGTTGCTATGTGAAAATTCTAAGCCTAGACGTTAAGAGGTATTATATGTTCCCTGGCCCATGTTGCACTTTTGCCATCACTTATGTAAAAGATATATCTTGGGTAGCCAGCTGATCTCAAAACAATGAGAAATTCTTGGAGCAGCTTGACTCTGACTCACATCCTGAAGCCAAGCTCTGCTTGGTCCCTCCTGGATCAGCCAAACTCCAGGCATGTGAGTGAGAAATAAAGGATTATGATATGTTGCTGAGAATTTGTGGTTGTGAGTAGCATGGCCCCAGCTCACTAATGCAGTGATTAAAGGGTGTCTGTCTTTTCCCCAGCTCACAAGCCTATGGTATCACACAGGGTCACAGTGTAAATAATATCACACATTCTGTTGATTCTTACACCTGCTATTTACCAAAGGTCCAGCTCACTTCCCCAAATATTTCTGAAAACCTCCAGGTGCACTCGAGGCAGGTGCACTCTGTGCCCTCCAGATATGAGTGGCCTCCTGCAGAACAGGAATTGGTATGTGAGCTTCAGAGCAGGGCTATATCCATGTAGAAAAACTGACACTCCCTTCCCCAGTCCATGTGATAGTTTGTTGCCAGGCCCCCAAGGCAGCACTGTATATGTCTGTGTGTTGTATGAAGTTTATGAAAGATTCTTCAACTTTAGAAATATGTGTATAGGTATGGCTTTCCTGTGAGGTTGCAGTGTGCAACTCTCATCGTCACCACTCGCAAACCCCATTAATTGGGGAAGCTCTTTCACTTCTGCAAACCTCAATTTTCTTATCTGCTAAGTGGGAATAATAATTGTATTTAGTTCACCATAATGGTTTTTAGGATCTAATGGGAGAATGTGTGACCAATGCCAAGAGTTGTAAATACTTACAGAATGTTCGTCATTATCTTTTCTTCCCTTTTGAGAGTTATAAAGGCAATCATTAGCCACATCCCTCTCTCTACCTAGTTCGTCTGAGAAACACAGTAACAAGGCAGCTGTCAGAGCGATCAGAAGGGTCACCCAAGGAAGCAGTTTGACCTAAGTGTCACCTTGGACAAGTCATTTAACATTTCCGGCTTCTGTTTTCTCTGTCACTTAGTGGGAATAAAATAGTATCCAACTTGTTTGTAACAAATACTGTAACTCATTTCCTATTGTTACCATAACACAACATCTCAAATTCAGTGGCCAAAACCAACACAAATTGATTATCTTATAATTCTGGAAACCAAAAGTCCGAAACAAGTCTCACTGGGCAAATGTGAAAGTGTTGGCAGGGCAATGTTCCAGGGAGAATCTGTTTTCTTGCCTTTTTAGACTTCTAGATATTACCTGTATTCCTTGCTCATAGGTCCCTTTCTCCACCTTCAAAGCTAGCAATGGTCAATCTGGCCTTTCCCATGTTGCTTCACTATGCAACTAACTGCTGCCTCTCTTTTCCATTTTTAAAGATCCTTATAAGTGTATCGGACTCATCTAGCTATTCTAGAATAATCTCTTTATCTTTCAGTAAGTTGATTAGCCATCTTAATGCCTTAATTCTCATTTTGCCATGTAACTTATTAACATATTCACCAGTTCTGAGGACTAGGAAGTGAAACATTTTTTGTGAGGCTCCTATTCATCATGGGATTTAGTGATGGCTCAATGAATTAATAATAAATATAAGTAAACCATTTGGAATAGAGTCTAGCACATAGTAAGAATTACGTAAGGATCAGATATTAGTATTTTCCCACAAAAGTCACAAATATCAGTATTATTGCCAAAGACTAGATTTCAGAGTGTGGAGATATAGACAAGGGCCAAATAGGCTTTCTGTGCCTTCTCATTTGAGTTGAAGTTATACATTGAATCAAAAGAAGATATTTTCATCAAACTGGTTAACATAGCCTTCACCACATTTTCTGATTGCATTAATGTACACAGCTATGGTTTAATAAAAAAAAAAAGAAGAAGAAGAAGAAGAACTCTTGCACATCTTCCAGCCTTTCTCTGCAGCGGGGGGTCCTCCCTATGAATGGAGAAAAGGGCAGGTGAGAAGACATCCAAGAAAGCTCATGAAACTGCAATGATACTTTCCCTAGAGTTTCCAACCAGGTCAGTCACTTCTCTCCTTGCGGGGAGGAGCCAAGAGAAAAATACCTCTGGGAGAACAGAAGGCATTATGTTGTGGGTCAGCAGGAATTCAGGGAGACGGGGAAAGTGTCTTGTCTACTGGGTTCATAAAGCCAGGTTGGGAAAAATTGTCCTTGTTGCTATTTCCTCGTGTCTTCACTCCGATGCTTGGGACTGAACCTGCTCTTGCCCACTCTTGCCCACTTTATATGATTCAGATCATATAAAAAAAACTTCCATGAAATCACTTCTCTTAACTTGATTTCTCCTGCATTAGCCCCGTTAGTTTGTAAAAGTGCCCTGTCATTGCTGAACACCAGCTATGAAAGACTAGGTTCAAGTCGAGGTGCTGGAGACAAAAACAATATAACATCAAAGTTTAGTTTGGATTGCTGTTGACAAACACTTCCTTCCTACCCTCTTTCCTTCCTTCTTCTCTTTTCTTGGGTGGATAATACTGACAAGAATTTGTTAAAGTACAAATTATACCTTGTATCATGTTTAGATTTAGAAACAGTCTGAAGGACTTTTGTTAAATTCAGGTTTGTTATAAATGTCTGCAAAAAAAAAAAAGAAAAAAGAAAGAAAGAAAAAGAAAGAAAGAAAAGAAGGAAAGAAGAAATAAAAGATAGCAAATTGTAATAGCCATCTCAAAAATTATTGTTTGAGAGGACAATGATCCAAATATAAGAACAAAGAAAATTGCAGAAAATTTATTTTCAGTTCCATTAAAGTTTATGAAGTTTCATAATCTCTGACTTTGTTTTGTTTGATGACATTACGCTATAGTCTGAACTATGATTATTCAAAAGAGTGGGTTTTCACTTCATCTGGGAAAATAGAGACTCATAATAAAACAATGTGACAACAAGGGATTCCTTATGCCTCTAATTGAATGAAAAGCTTTTGGGGGAGAACAGAGAGGAACTGAACAGTTTCTCTTAGTTGAGACTTTGTTGATTAATCAGCTAGGAGAAATCTTTTTAAAAATATATTTTACCAGGTGGCAAATTTTATTTTTAAAAATAAACACAGAAAAGAGAACTGCTATTCGACACCTGAAAAGTACAGTATGAGGTGTTTTTATGCCCAAGGCTATTGTTTCATAATTATCTTTTAATTATAGAAGAGTCTGTTCTTACAGGGATAGTCATAATATGGGATTCACACTTACTCTTCTGAAAGATTGTAGCTATTGTGGACTGAACATATACATGCTCCAGAAATTCATGTATTGAAGCTGTAAGCTCTAATGTGGCTGTATTTGGAGTAAGGAAGTAATTAAGGTTAATTGAGGTCATGAGGGTAGGGATTTGATCTGAGAGGATTCACGTCCTTCTAAGAGGAGACTCCACAAAGTGCTTGCCTCCTTTCTTTGTCTCTCTGCCCCTCCATGTGTACAACACAAGAGGTCATGGGAGCACACAGTGGGAAGATAGTTGTCTGCAAGCCAAGAAGAGAGCCCTCACCAGAAGCTGACTGTTCGGGCACCTTGATCTTGGATTTCCAACCTTCAGAACTGTGAGAAAATACATTTCTGTTGGCTTAAGCTATTCAGTCTGTGGCGATTGTTACAGCAACCAGAGAAGACCAAGATAGTAGCCCTGGCTCCCCACCCCCATAGACTCCTGTAGTGTTTGCAGAAGGTTTTTCTCTTTATTTTCAGGTGTG
Organism: Perodicticus potto; assembly: GCA_963574655.1. Lineage (NCBI taxonomy): Eukaryota > Metazoa > Chordata > Mammalia > Primates > Lorisidae > Perodicticus > Perodicticus potto. The sequence goes on from CAUYRH010078065.1 coordinate 11,967, forward strand.
ACATGTGGGGGGTTTGTTTGTTTAGAATCTTTACAAGCTAGCACATAGTCCACTGCCTTTTCTTCACGCTGTGAGTGACTAAGGAAGCACGCATTGAGGTCCCTCTTGTACCTGCCTTAGGTCCCGAGGACCTAGATGAGCAGATCACGCTCCACGTGGGCCAGGGAGCATGAGAGAGAGAAAAAGATCGTGATTTTAAGCCACAGAGTGTTGGATTATTTGTTTCTACCACACAATGTAGCCTCTCCTGATGGACCCGCTGCTTCAGGAAAGTTATGGCAGAATGCAGATTACAAGGGAGTTGATTTATGGTTTTCAATTTCAAAAGTACAAACACCATGTTGGAAAGACCAGTGGGAGAGCCAGGCTGCCTTTTGCCAGGCTAAACACAGATTCTTTTGGATTTGCCCACAGCATCATGGAGTAAGTAAAACCTGTGGTTGCTAATATGTCCCTGATTCCTCTTCCCTGTCTGTGTCTGTGGGAGATGGAGCTTTCTTTAGAAACCTCAGAGAGACTTGGAACCTCACGAGGTGAAGGGATTGGTGTCCTATTTCTAGAAAAACCCTGAATTGAGCTTGATGAGGGCAGATCATGTTCTGCAAAGTGTGTCTAGATTTGAGTAGCTCCACAGACTTGTCGCCCTCTCTCTCCATGATCAAGATCAAGGAAGAGACCTGTGTGCCCAGAACAGGCCTGCAAACAGGAGACCGGGAGGCCTGGCTGGCCCTGGGAAGTTTGGGACCTGGGGAGAGTAGAGTGGCTCTCCCTAGTGGCTCTATGACCAGCCACGCAGATGAGACCTCCCCTGCTCTGGCTCCTCACTGCTTTGGCCACATTCCCCATCACTTACCTTTCTGTGTCCTATTTTAGGCCTGTTCAGCTCCTTAGACTTTCCTAATTCTATGCAGATGTTCCCCGACTCTGTGCCTTGCATTTGCTGTCCTTTCCACCTGGCATTTCCTTCTCATTTCTGGTTTCACTGAAAAATATCGATTCATCCATCAAAGTGCACCTGATTGTCACCTCGTCTGTGAAGCATTTCCTATTCATCGGCATCATTAATCATTCTTCCATTATGCTACCTATGTACCTGACTCATACCTTTATGTAACAAAATTCTGCAAATATTGGTGGACTAAATACTATGTGTGAGATACCCTGTTCACTACAGACTGAAGATTGGCAGACAAAGAAAATAGGGCTTTGCCTCAAGAATCCTCATTCCGGTTAATACTGCTGCATAACAAATCACTGAAAAGCTTAGGTTCTGTGTAGAAACAGCACCTTTTTTGAATCTCGTTACTTCTGTGGGTCAGAAATTCAAGAAGGTTCCAGCTGGGTGGTTAACTTGGAGTCCTCATGGGATGAAGTTAAATGGTGGTGGCAGCTGGAACAGCAAGGGAGGGAGGAGTATGGGAGCATTTGCCAAGCATCTCTCTCCTTAACGTGGTCCCAGAGCCTCCCCAAGTGGTCTCTTGGCTTGGGGTAGCTTGGGCTTCCTCCCAGCATGGCATCCTCAGGGCTGTCCAACTGCTTACATTGCAGCTGACGTCTTGAAGAGTGAGTATTCCAGAAAGGAAGGCAGAAGCTACCTGCTTTGTAGGACTTGGAGGTCACAAAGTCACATACTATGTCACATCTGCTGCATTCCCGTAGCTGGAAGTTAGTCACCAGCCTGTCCAGATTTAAAGGTAGGGGAGTTGGGCTCTACATCTTGATGGAGGACTGCAGGTTTCTTGAAGGGCATGTGGGATTGGAGAGGTTGTCTCAGCCAGGCTTGGAAGACAGAGCCCTTCACAGTTTTATGAGCACTCATCATGCTTTGATGCATGTCCATCTCCCCATCTGGAATACAAGCTTGTTGATGATGTGAATTTGTTTTATTTTTCATTTGCTCTCAAAACCTTGCACAATGTCTATAACAGAGAAGGTTTGCTCTCTCTCTCTGCATATACATATATGTGTATACATGGAATGAGTAAATACATTTTCCATTTTGTCTACTGAGTCCAGAGAATCTTTATTTCTAAAAATAAAATTTATGTCTCTTGTTTTAATGAAGGTAAGGAACCTTTTTGCAAGGATAATTTAGTTCCTTTAAATACCACATTTTCTAATTTTCCAGCAGTGTCCTTGTTTCCTTAGCTATTTGTATTAGCTGGGTTCTCCGGAGAAACAGAACATATCTTGTACATGGCTCCTTGGACATCCACACGAAGTCTTTCCCCCCTCGTATATAATAGCAGCAGACATCACGATCTTAGTCTCTTACTTTTAGTATAGAAAATAAAAGTCAGACATCTCCTTTCTGCAATCCAACCTCCAAAACATTTCACCAGCTTTTTCTTATGTGGTCCCACAGTGCCTTTTCTCCCCACTCAGTTCATATGTCCCAAATCCCCCTCCGACATTTAAAATGTCTCAGTCCCCTCAGCCTCTACTGGGGAACTTTGGCAGAAGCTGTGTCTGATGACTCACTGGGCACTCCACCCTCCACGTGTGCCCAATTCCTGGAATCTTTTCTTTTTTTTGTTTTTTAGTGCAGGGAAGGTTATGGGGGTAATGATGGAGAGTCTATAAGGAGTGAGGAGATGAGAGAACTTGGGGCTCTGCCCAGGGGCTTCCACATTACTGGTGTGTGTGGTCCCTCCCAGGCAGTGGTCCTGATGGTGAGGTGAGTTCATATATATAGATACAAAAAGACTTATTATGGGAATTGTCTATGTGATTTTGGAGGCCAAGAAATGCCACCATCTGCCATCGGCAAGCTGGAGAAGCAGGAAAGCCAGTGGTAGAATTTAGTCCAAGTCTGGAGACCTTAGAACCAGAATGGCCGATGGTGTAAGTCCTGGAGTCTGGTCCCAGAAACCAGGAGTTCTGATGTCAGAGGGCAGGAAAAGTTGAATGTGCCAGCTTAACAAGAGAGAGGAGATTAACCCTTCATCTGCCTTTCTGTTCTCTTCAGGTCCTCAGCAGATAAGATGAAGGCTGCCTGCGTTGGTGAGAGTGTATCTGCTTTACTCAGTCGGTCTACCGATTCAAACACTAATCTCTTCCAAAACCACCTTCACAGCTACTCTCAGAAATAATGTTCATCTCAGATTGTTATTGTTTTTTATTTTTAATTTATGTTTAGAGGCAGGGTCTCACTCTGTCACTCAGGCTGGAGTTCAACGGTGTAATCATAGCTCACTGTAATCTTGAATTTCTAGGCTGAATGAACCTCCTGCCTCAGCCCCCTGAGTAGTTGGGACTACAGGCATGTGCCACAGTGCCTAGCCAGAATTAATGTTTTTAGTAGCTCTATGAGCATCCCCAAGCCCAGTCAAGTTAGTGCATAAAATTAATCATCACGTCATCAAAGTCAGATCTTCCTAAACTATGGATAGTAAACTCAAGGTGGGCAGAAAATTTATTTTTACCTTATAGTCCTTCTAAGTACTCTGTTTCTTCATGTGGAAGCATCTCAACTTAGGGAATTCTGGCTGCCAGATGAAAAATATCAGGGCCCTTCAGAGGGTTAAGATTTTGATAAAACTTAGGCCTCTGGGAGCCATTCAGGTCTGCACACTCTGCTAGTTCAGAACCCCGGACTTACCTTTCCCTGGAATCCCATAGCTCTTTACCCTTCAAAGCCACACCAGTGAGTCTTATTCTTACTCAGAATGGTGCCTCAGCAACCACCACACAATGAAGATTTTCTGGAGCTGCTTCATTAGGGAACAAACAACAAGATTTCCCTAAACACAGGTTGCTGTCACAGTTACACTGAAAGGCCTGAGCCAGCGCTTTGTGCATGTGCATTTCGTTAGCTCTTTTCATGCAGAAAGAATGATGCCAAGTGAAGTCCCCCGCCTCGTTATTTATGAAGATTAGAGGCAGGATAGAACAGGACCTACACTGAGAACTTTCACAGTGATAGCAATAGTAGGAACTCTGCAAATCTTCCTTGGGTATTTTTTTTTGTTTCCTTGTTCTAACTATGTATTGCTTGTGGTAGACAATTTTCTTATGGTATTTTTTTGTTTTTAGAGACAGAGTCTCATCTTATCGCCCTTGGTAGAGTGCCATGGCGTCACACAATTCACAGCAACCTCCAAGTCCTGGGCTTAGGCGATTCTCTTGCCTCAGCCTCCCGAGAAGCTGGGACTGTAAGCACCCACCATAATGCCTGGCTATTTTTTCGTTGCAGTTCAGCGGTGGTCGAGTTTGAACCCACCGCTCTTGGTATATGGGGCCAGCGCCCTAGCCACTGAGTCACAGGCACCACTCCGGTATTGTATATTATATATTATTAGAATCATATGTTGTTATTATAAATTTTAAACACACGATATCCCCTATTACTGAGCTTTTACTCTACACACTTTATTTAACCATCTCGAGTGATGCTCACAAATATCCTAGGATGTTAACATTCTCTTTGCCATTTTGGAGGTTCGGGAAGGTTTTAATTCCCCTAAGCTGATAGAGGCAGCAGAGCTGGACTCAAACACTCTTTCTATCTGACTCTAACATGTTTAAGGACCAGAGTTTTGAGAGAATTGTGGATATCCTGGAAAGGTCCTCAGTTCCTGTAAGCGCAGCCTCCGTCAGCATCTACTCAGTTCTAAACCTGTCTCCATGACAGTCTCACTGCTGGGAAAAGGAAGGTTGAGAACATTCCCCATTGCGAACTCATCTGCTACTCACTGCAGTGAATGTTGGTAAACCAGGGTGGCAGACCTGACGCCTGGAGGTTTGTAGCCCAGGTCATGGGCCAGCTGCCTTAGAAGTCAACGAGAGGGGACATTCAGCACGATTTAGGGTAAAGAGTTTGGGGCCAGGAGAGAGGAAGATTTGGCTCGAGTCTTTGTTCACTTGTTAGCAAATCATTTAGCCCCTCTGAGCTTTGATTTTCTTATTTGGAGCAGGAGTCAATGAGACCTTCTTACCTTCTACTCTGGGTTACTGTGAAAATCAAATGGAAGAAACTGCTTTGTGAATTGTAAAGTTTTGCATAATGTTGATTATTTTTTGTCAGGGCTGAGCAGTGGACTGGTGTCCCCCAGGGAGAAGGCTGCCATGGAAAAGGGGGTAATGCAAGAGGAGGTGCGAGGAGAGAGGGCCCTGAGGCCTGCAGCTGCCAGGAAAGGTTCTGGAGATGTGGTGTTTTGTTGTTGTCGCTGGGACTGGGGAGCACCAGAGATAAAAAGCAAAGAAATCTTGCCAGTGGTATATTAGAATGAAAAAAAAGAGAGAAACTTTGTCAACATTTGGAAAAGTATGGAAGCGCCCGGATTGCATTCGTTCCTCCTTTGAAAAGCAACTCTATGCATAGCACGTGTGTTATTGGAAGGAAATATTTAGATACTTGTTTACATGCGCATAAATTAGTTTGATAGCTGCTTAAATGATAAAATATTTAGGAGAATATTTAGAAAATCAAGATCAGTGAGTGATTTTAAGTTTGCCACAAGTTCCCAGTACTTGAGCTTCTTACATTTCCTTTGTGCATTGTGTGGAGTGGAGGTGAGAGAAGGAGGACGCAGGATGTGCTGGGATATGCACTTTCTGGTGTCTGAGAGCTCAGTCACTCCCTCGCTCTTGACTTTTCCCAGAGGCTTTTCCTCCCCAAACCTCAGTTTTCCCATCTGGAAAAAGTGGGTGAAGTCTGTCAAAGCTGTGAGGAGATTAAATGGGATTTCAGGACTACATTGGGCAAGTGAAATGCAGTCAACAAATGTTACTGCTCTTTACTGTGGAGGCTGGTGGCCTGTGATGGCTTGAGGTCCCCCCCTTCACCTTACTTGGTCCCGTTTGATTCTCCCATCTTTGGAGCTCCCAATACTCTCACTGTCATTGGGCTGGCTGGGGCAGTAACTACAGGGCTGACTTCCCTTTTGATCGGGAGCCATAGATGAGAGTGTGTCCTGTTCTTGTCTGTGCTTAGAGATCAGGCACAAATTTAGGACTGACCTCTGACACCTGTAGAGTTTTAATCTGTAATGTTAGATTGGCCTGTGGCACTTGAGGGGAACGATGAGCCTGTAGGGTCTAACCCTGTTCTCCCCCTAGAGAGAAAGCTGAAACAGTGCAGACATCGCCAACCCTCTATGCTTCTGATCTAGGACTTTCCTGTCATGTAAGCCCAAGGCTGTTTTTCATGTGTGCTTGCCTGTCATTCCTTTGTAGGCTCAAGGGCATTTGCCTGGCGTTTATTGGGTTTTTATGGACAAGGTAGTAATTTGGGGGCATCATCTGTTCCCCAGGGACCCTGGGATTTAAGCAGTGGATTTGGCTATATGAACAGCTGCTTTCTCCCTGTACTAGTCCTGGTAGGCAGGCTGCTGTAACAAACAATTCCCAAATTTTCATGGCTTAGCACAGTTGATTATTTCTTGCTAATGTGAAGTTCAGTTAGGTGTTCCTGGCCAGTCACTTTCCAAGTGGTCATGTCAGGATTCAGGCTCCTTCAGCCTGGCTCTGCCTTTCTCTAAGGCCTTTGAGGAGCAGGAAGGGGAATGAGGTACTGCACATGGCAGCCTAGCAGGCATCTTCAGGGCCCCTCACATCCCCTTGGCCTCTTCCATTCAGCACATGCCAGTCCCACTTGGAATAGCAGGACCACCACCTTCCCTGAGGGTTTCTCTGCTCATCTGAGCCTTCTCTACTCATATGTGCAACAAGCCAGAAGGGTCCAGAAACTAATTCATAGCCATCAAATAGTGACTTATGAGGAGAGGCATATAACTGCCAGGTTAAGGGCCATTTAAACCTTAGGCAGAAGTGGAGGTGGGGAATCCTATACTATTTAGCAGAGTTCCCTATAGGATTAAGTTACAATTGTCTAGAATGGTAACTTGCGGAATAACACACCTGGTGTTGGCTTCCTTACTTCCCTCACTCTTTCTTCCATTTCCCCACTGGTGTTTCCTGAGGTCATCTTCCAAGTAAACTACCTGTACCCTCATCCTTATCTCAGGATCTGCTTCTTGGGGAACTTAAACTGAGACAGGAGGGTTTTATGGGTCAGGCCTGGAAGGAGTGTGCCTTTCTTCCCTTCACACTCTGATTACAGAACATAAGAACATGACCTCTCCTCACCACAGGACAGGATGGAAGTGGAATGGGCTGTGTGCCCAGGATGTAGAGGATGGGGGTTTTGTGAGTAGCTTGTTCTCCTCTGTAGATGAGAACATCAGTCTCGGAGAGTAACTTATCGTTGTTACTGTAGCGAGTAAAGGGTAGACCTCAGAATGGAATTCCATTGATTTCAAAGCCTTTGCTTCTCCAGCCATACCAGAGAGGGGGCTGGCCTGCAGAGACGCACCAGCAGTTGAGTGGGAACTGCTCCCTTTACACAGGCCACGCACTCTCATGGCCAATGCAGTCCTTGTTCCCTGCTGTCTGCCACTTCTCCCACTCATATAGTTAAATGTTTTCCTGGACCTTATAGGCTTTTGCTTAAGTGACCCCAGCACCAGGAGCTGTTGCCTCCAATTTCAAGTTTGGTCTACCCACTAGGATCAAAATTTTTTTAGCAGCGGGATTTCATGTAATAATGGATCAATAATATCAAGTGGGAATTATGGTAGGTCATGTCAAAGAATTTACAAATTAGTATAGTAGATGTGTAAACAACTAGCTTCATCATAGGAATATGTGGACAAAAGAAGTACGCACAGGTATTGAAGCAGCACAAGGAAAGAATAGGCAATTCTGTTTGGGGTTTCTAGGAAGGTAACAGGGAACAAGAAGCTTGAACTAGGTTTGAAAAATAAGGTTAGGTTTGCCAGGTACAGGAAATAGTGAAGGCTAGACACACAGGAAAAAAAAAAAGTATAACCAATCTCTGGAAGCAGAGAAGTGGTAGTTAAATGTGGTTAGAACACTAGAAATGTAGAAGGAATGTAAGTTGTACAGCTGGTGAGAGGCTTGGATCAGATCAAGAAAAATCTTATGTGACAAACCAGTCACTATAATGCACTAAGAGAGCCATTAAGAAATGTTAATAATTAAGCGTTTAAAGTTTAAGGGAAATACAAGGTCCATAGTGCGTATATACACGTGTGTGTACATCTATCCATCATCTATCTAGCATCACCTGTCTTCAGGGAAACCACGTGAAACCCCCCTTGGAACATTTACATACCTGGATTTCAGTTATGTTCCACCCATTCAAACGGCTCCTTTGGGTCCATGGTCAGTATCGCCTAAAGACACATGGGGGGTCTTTGCTCCTCCAAACACTGCCCCCATGTTGTGTGTTCCAGTCTTGCTTCCAGTCGGACTGTCCTCTGGATTTGCGTTTCCATCTCTCATCTTCAGTCTCTGTTTTCACTTCTGGACTCAGTTTGATTATGTGTTGTCCAGACCGGTCTCTGGGCTTAGATGTGCACCACCATCGTTCTACTCAGGGCGACGTGGGGAGAGTACAGGGAACATGTCCCCTGACCCAGGCTTCACCCTTGAAAAACTCAGAGATTCAAAATGATGGAAAATCTAGTGCAAACTGACTTGATTATCAACTGCACTTTACTAGCATATATAAGTAACATGTACAAGCTTAGAGCTGATTTTAGGTTCAACTAGATTTACTGTTCAAATAACGTCTCCTGTATGTGGTTTTTGGCATTTTTGTTGTTGTTCTGCCTTCTGCTGTGTTGGTTTTACTCTTAATATCCAACTCATAGAAAGATGGCTTCAAGCCTACCATTTTGTCCTCTTTAATTTAAAAGAGGAAGAGAAAGAAACCTTTTTTCAACTTAAAAACAAGAGTTTGATTGGGTAATGTGTCCATCCGTGAACCAATCAGAGAGAGTGGGCTGTGTATTGCGTGGGCTCAGTCTGGGTTGTGTGGTACCTCGCTCCGGCTAGCAGCACAACCCGGTCTGACCTTGTGTATTGAAACTGGAAATAGGAGACCTTCAAACAGAAACACAGACAGTTGACATAAGAAGGGGATGGATACAGAGTGGCAAGGAGATGTCTCTGAAAGTCCCTTTTTCTTCTATGAGCTTCCAGTTTCTAACTATGGTGCACATTTTTGTGAAAATGTTTCTAAGAGATTTAAGGGAACAGCAAATGGGCGATGTGCCAGCAGTGGAGCCAGGAGCCCAGAGTTTTAGTTCTTGCTCAGCTAGCTGTGTGACTGAGTGAGTTCTCTCAGAGCTTAGCACATCACCTATAAAATGACACATTTGGGCAAAATCTTCTCTAAGACCTTTACTAGCTTTGCCATGCTGGGTTTCTGTGAAGTGTATCTTTTTCAATTAAAAGCTCATCCAAAATGGGGAGACATTCAAATAGAATCTCCCCACTGGAACCAAAGCTTTAGAAACGTTAGGATGTCAATGTAAACTCCTTCCTATATACTGTTTTCTTTTTTGTACTTAATAGAATACAAAATGTTGTATTTAAATTACAGTTTTTAACTGCACTTTTGGTTAATCTTACAGTGAAATTATACTGTTGCATTTGGTACCACAACCTTTATTTCCATAACAACAGGCTGGATAAGTCTTAAGCACAGAAAAGTGATGATTGTTAATATAAATTCTACTGGAGACCAATTTTTCTAAACACTTTTCTCTTTTAAAAATCATTTTATTGAGAAAATTTAATCCATCTGATCACGATTTAGTTTCTATTGACTCATCGTTTTTCCTCAGCAGAAGAGATTTAACTTCTAAAAAGTATTTAAGAAGTAACTTTAACTTTCTTTTCACCAGCACATAGAAAATCCTATTTCATTTTACCCTAGAACAAATGGATTTGCAATCTGAAGTTTCTAGCTCAAATATGTAAGATTCTTGGGCTGTGGTCTTGGATTTAAACAGAAGAAAATGTTTTTGCACCTTTCTTGATTCAAGGAGGAGGCAAAGGAGATATCCACTTGGGACTCACTGATACCCTTGTACTCATTGTTTATGTTTGGTGTCTGTTCTGATTGGTGGAGTCCCTGTCATATTGAAAACAGCACTGCTGGGGAAGTTCCTGAGCTCTTCACATCTGGGAAAGCTTGTGATGTTTTCTTTTATTCCATATCTGAATGTCATATCTGTGACCATATGATGGGCAAGTCTACTACCACCAAGTACTTAAGAGCAAGGACTCCATCTGTGCTGGCCCACTTATTTCTGTTCCCCAAATGAGCATGTGCGGGTCACTGGGAAGACTGAGAGGAAGAGAGTGGACAGGGAGCTAAGATGGGTCTCAGAGAACTGAGATCTGGCCTTGCTCTGGCATGGTCTGGCCACAGGACCACGTGAATGCCACTGACCCCATTTATGCCTTAGTTTTCTCAACTTGGGCTGCACCAGTGGCTCTTAGGCCTTGTGTGGTGAACAGATCTCAAATAGTTACTAATATGGCAGATGTAAATTTCAATGCATCAGCTTGGACTTGCAGGAAATGTATTTATCTTTCCTCCAACTTAACTTTTTCAGACAGATTTGTTTTCCATTTAAAATGCCTGCAGCAATGTTATATCAATCAGGTTGATAAAAATATCTCCGATTGTATGTGAAGCCTGCACACTGCACCCTATGACTGAATTATTATACACAGCTATGACTCAATAAAAAATAATAAAAATTAAAAAAAGAATACAGGTGCACAGCCTACAGACACATGAAAAAATGCTCACCATCCTTAATCATCAGAGAAATGTAAATCAAAACTACTTTGAGGTATCACCTAACTCCAGTAAGTTTAGCCCACATAACAAAATCCCAAAACCAGACATATTGGCATGGATATGAAGAAAAGGGAACACTTCTACACTGCTGGTGGGAATGCACACTAATATGTTCCTTTTGGAAGGATGTTTGGAGAATACTTAGAGATCTAAAAATTGACCTGCCATTTGATCCTATAATTCCTTTATTAGGTATATACCCATAAGACAAAAAATCACTTTATAACAAAGACATCTGTACCAGAATGTTCATTGTAGCCTAATTCATAATTGCTAAGTCATGGAAGAAACCCAAGTGCCCATCGACCCACGAATGGATTAATAAATTGTGGCACATGTATACCATGGAATATTATGCAGCCTTAAAGGAAGATGGAGACTTTACCTCTTTCATGTTTACATGGATGGAGCTGGAACATATTCTTCTTAGCAAAGTATCTCAAGAATGGAAGAAAAAGTATCCAACGTACTCAGCCCTACTATGAAGCTCATTTATAGCTTTCGTATGAAGGGTATAACCCAACTATACCACAAGAATATGGGAAAAGGTGTAAGGGTAAGGAGGGGAAGGGGACGGTTGGGGTGGAGGGAGGGTAATTGGTGGGGCCACACCTACAGTGCATCTTAGACGGGTACAGGAGAACCTTACTAAATGCAGAATCCAAATGTCTTCATATAATAACTGAAATGCCAGGAAGGCTATGTTAATCAGTTTGATGAAAATAGTTAAGATTGTATATGAAACCAGCACACTGTACCCCTTGATTGCACTATTGTACACAGCTATGATTTAATAATAAAGACAAAAAAAAGTCACAGAAAATTTTGTATCAATAGAACTAATTTGA